>PVKM010034116.1:0-15712 GCA_004027735.1 Carollia perspicillata
CTGTTTTGCCAAATTCATTGATTAGGTTGAGCAGTTTTTGGGTAGAGTCTATAGGATTTTCCATGTACACTATCATATCATCTGCAAACAGTGACAGTTTTGTTTCCTCCTTTCCAATTTGGATGCATTTTATTTCCTTTTCTTGTCTGATTGCTGTGGCTAGAACTTCCAAAACTATATTGAATAGAAGTGGTGAAAGACTTTTTATTTTAATGTATCAGGCACAGCAGACTCAGTAGATGTTGAATTAAAAGCTTAACAACACTCTTTTTGAGACTTACGCAAAACAGTGATATATTTCTAATTAGTTTAAGCTATGTCTCTGAAGGCACTGCAAACAAAATAAAATCTACCCTAACTATCAATCCATTACAAATGCCACTTTTCCTCAGGTAATTCCAGGTAAAGAAATGTAAGTCTAGCCCTGGCTGGTGTGGCTCAGTGGACTGGGTGCCGGCCTGCAAACCAAAGGGTCACGGGTTTGATTCCTAGTCAGGACACATGCCTGGGCTGAGGGGCAGGTCCCTGGTCAGGGGTGGGGCACACGAGAGGCAACCAAACAGTGATATTTCTCTTCTTCTCTTTCTCCCTTCCTTCCCCTCCAAAAAGATAAAATAATAATACATTTAAAAATCTTAAAAAATATATGTTTAAAGAAAAAAAAAACACCCAGGCAGTAACAACATCAATCTATTGTCATAGTTATCAGAGAAATGTCGATACTTCTCAAATTCACAAAAGCATCACAACCTTCAACATATCTATTTCACTTTTCTGTTCCGGAATGAAAAATAAGATAACTATAGCTCTGATACAAAGATTCCAATTTAGGCATCTGCCAATAGATCATAGAGCCATCTGAAGTTTTAGACTACACAGTATCCACAGGTAGCTGCAGATGGCCTGAAAAACTAGGGGACACTTGTTGCATTGTGCTCCACTATGCATGCAAGCAAGAACCCCAACAACCTAAAACTGGGAGAGGACTTACAATTGGCGCTTTCCAGAACAAGGAAAGAAAACAGCCTTAAGAGATTAAGAGCCGCCAGCTGAAACAAACCTCTCATGTTGGTTGGTTGTTAGTTTTCTTGAATGCAATGCTGATGAATCACTCTGAAGTGACTAACTTATAATAATACAAATAAACGTTAAGACTAAATACAGCAGCCCTGACCCTGTAGCTCCATTGGTTAGAGTATTGTCCCAATATACCAAGGTTGCAGGTTTGATCCCCCAGTCAGGGCACATAGAAGCAACCAATGAGTGCATAAATAAGTGGAACAACAAATTGATATATTTCTCTTTCTCCTCTCTCAAGATCAATTAGAATAGATTAAATAGAACCTATCAACACCAAACAATATTTTTTCAGACTTTATTTATTTTTAAAGACTTTTTATTGCTTATGCTATTACAGATGTCCCAATTTCCCCCCTTGTCCCTCTACTCCCAGCCCACCCCCATTCCCATAGTCAATCCCCACACCTTTGTTCATGTCCATGGGTCATGCATGTATATTCTTTGAACAACCCCTTCGCCTTATTTCAACCAAGTTACCACACAACATTCTGAAAGTAAAATTCATACAGTGGTCATCACCAAACAATATTTTGAAAGTAAAATCCATACATTGGTCTGGATTTAAAGAGAAAACATGATACAATGTAAAACCATCATAAATACCACCTCATAATAAAATTTTCCACTAGTAACACTTACTTCACAGTAGTTTCTTCATATTAATCCCACATTTTCCACATAAGACTTGGAAGCTGTTCATAGCCTTATACAGTATCAGACTCAGTATTTCACTAATTGGCCTAATGCTGAACTGACCTATGGCCCAGAAAAAAGCAATAATTGCAGTGAGAGGTCAATTTCAGAGAAAGGCTTACATGAAATACACCGTAAGTCAAAGGATTGAGATATTATCATAAGAATTTCCCAGCATAAACTCATAAAATAGATGGGGGTAAATTGTACTTGCAAGTGTGACAGTATCTGTAGACCTTTGCTTAATTTAATTCTTCCTTTGTTGGCATATCCTTTATTAATAAACTACTTATTAACTGTTCATGTTTATTAAGCTGCTAAATAAACTACTTTACCTCACTAGTATCCACACAGAGAGCCTAGCTGCCCCTTCAAAGCAACATTCAGGGCAGGGCCTGGATTCTAAAACGGGATTCCTTGAAAAATATTCACTTCTTGTTAACTCTGTTCCTACCTATTTTCTCTTTCAGTTCCCTTTTTTTTTCCTTAGCACGTGTGCATATAAAATCCCACTCTATTTTCTACCTGCATTGCCCTAACTCCCCAAGGACGATAATGACCTTCTACTCCCAAGACTAGACTAATTGTTAAGAACTAGAAATGACACTTTTGATCAAATAGCCTTTAAGAAAGTACTTGCTATACTGGAAAAACATGGCACATTATTTGAGGATGGAAAATCTATTTAGATCCTTACTTCATACTGAAAAACAAATTTCAAATGAACCAGGGTTAAATATAAGACATGAAAACAAATAGACAAATGTAGGTGAATTTCCACATGACTCCCAGGAGGGGAATGACTTTCTAAGCATCAAAATAATTACAGAAATAGTAAAGGGAAGGATTGATAAATTTTGACTATGGTAGAAGCTCTCCTAATTAATCTCCATTTAACCAGTTTCACATTGTCCCATTCCCCAACTCCTGTGTAGAAACCTAACGAATGCCCCTAGCATACTGACTGCGCAGTGATAGCAGTCTACTCTGTAGTAAGTACACCTGCCCGTGAGCCCTATACATTAAGTTGTCTACTTACCAAGAGTTATTTATGCTTATTCCCAAATCTGTTTTCTTTTATACCAGTTGTGTACCTGTTACTGTAATTCTTAATTGTAGGTTAACTCAGTTCAATGAGAATGCAAACAGAGAGGAACTGGCTAGAAAGACCAGATAAAGATGATGCTGAATTAAATGTGGGTGACAAACCTGCAAAAGAATGGGAAGATTTGTAAAATACCTGAAAGGATTCTTCATTGACTACAGCTCACTAAAGTCTCACTCCACTTTAAAGAAAACAAAACTAAAAATAACTAATGATGCATTTTGGATGAGATATAAAAAGAAATTAGCATATTTATAACTAATTAAGACTCAGTCAAAGAAAAGAGCAGCCCAATATAAAAGGATTAGTTACCTGATGTATATTCTGAAGTTTAATGTTGAAAATACATAGGTAAACTTTTTAAAGATACCCCTTCCTGTTAAACAGACCAGCTATTAGTCTAATGACACCAAATACAGAGGCTTCTCCTGTATGATTTTAAAAGATTTTTTAAAGATTTTATTTATTATGTTTAGAGGAGAAGGGAAGGAGAGAGGGAGAGAAATATCAATGTATGGTTGCCTCTCGTGCGTCCCCTGCTGGGAACTGGCCTGCAACCCAGGCATGTGCCCTGACTGGGAATCGAACCATGGTTGTTAGGTTCACAGGCCCACGCTCAGTCCACTGAGCTACACGGGCCAGGGCTCCTGTATGATTTTTAGTTTCCACATATACACTCATCAAGAAAATAAAAAAGTTAACTTCCAAAGTATTTGAAAGACAATAGGCTAATATGTTTGATATGTAAAGTTTACATAAATTAGCAAGAGAAAGACTAGGCAATAAGAAAATGGGAAAGATACCCAAATGGCCAATTTATAGAAGAAATATAAAAAATTAAACATGAAGGAAATGAATAGTTCCACTGGTTATTAAAAAGACACAAAATAGTTCAATGAGATGACAGTTTTTGCCTATCAGGTGGGTGAAACTTAAGAAATTAACATGTTCAATGTTGCTAAATGCACAGTACAACAGATGGGAATACCATTTTCTGCTGAAAGAAGACATTAGTAGAACCTTTGGAGAGAGCTATCTGGCAACCTATGTCAAGAGACTTAATAAACATGTCTACATTCTTTGATCAGGCAATTCCATTTCTAGGACACCATACTTAGAAAATAATCTGAAATCTGGATAAAACTTTGGCAGTAAGATATTCCTCAAAGTGTTATTTATAATAATTTAAAATTTGGGAGAAAAATCTTTATTTGACAAATTATGGTGACAGGCACTGAAGGTGAAATAGTAAGCAAACAGTCCCAACCCTCTTTGAGTTTTAGAGCATGTTGGGAAAGGGAGATAAATGAATCAAGTAATTACCTTATGCCCAACAATAGGGGAACTACCAAATAACTTACGAGACACATGAGGAAGGACTTATACTAAATGAAAAGCTATCAAACTAAAAAAGGGTATAAAATACATTGAAAATCTAAGGCGGGGCAGGACTTCTCATGGCAGAGTGAGGTAAGGATCCTGGGTAAGAGGAGCAGAGTCTGTTGCATTTTATCTTGGGCCTAATTCCATTCCCCCCACAACAAGTCTGTGGCATTGTAGCTCTGTGAACATTTGCCATTAAAGTTAGCTGACCTGATTTGGAGCTCCAAGGGAAAGCCTCATGACTATAGCACTGGTGAAAATAACAGGGATCACTAGCAAACAATCTAACAACACAGCTGCCTAACCTGCAATACCAGGTAGGGGCAAACAAGACAAGCCAACTAGGCAAAAGGGAGATCTGGAGAATGAGACAGCCATAGAGGGATTAAAGCTCTGACATGTTCTTGGGGTTCTGGAAGGCTAGACACATGTGAGGCCCTGCATTAGATACATCGTGGGTAAGAAATAAGGATCAAGGAAAGAGGATAGCTTCCTAACTTATCTAGCAGAAGGATTTATTTCACTGTTTGATTTGAAATTTCTACACAACTAAAAATAAAGGCTATGGCAGACTTGTAAATTTCCTGAACTCTGAATGTGTGGGTTGGGGCATACATTTAAAGTTATTCATTTAATAACCCTACTATACTCTGGACATTATGCAAATGCTGAGATTAGAAAAAAAAAAAAAAAGCCCTGTCCCTGCCTTTGAGTTACTCATATTCTAATGGCCAAAGTAGATGTCCAAGAAATAATGGGAAATCCAAGAAAAGAAAGGGTTTCAAGGGTGGGAGGGGTTGTTTAAATAGAGTTGATTGAATATAAGCATTTTTAAATACCTACCTCTAGAAACCATTAGAGTGAAGAATTAGAAAATATATAAACCAACAAGATCAAAGAAGTGGGAAAGAATGTGACAATGAAGGAAAGATGTTCACAAAATCTAAAATGAAAAGCATTTGGAAAAGAGGTAACTAACATGGTTGTATCTTCTTTCTGCCAAGTACCTGCAGTGGGGGTAATCTAAACAGAAGCAAATAAGCTCTTTCATTCTGAATGCCCCAGAAAACATAAAGTAAAATCACAAGAACTGCAGCTTCCAGAGGTATTTGAAGGAATTAGGAATTAAAGGGAGGGTGCTGAAAAATCCTTAAAAAAGGTAGCAAAACTCTCAGATTCTTTCTCCTCAGCCAGAGGATTGGGCAACTGCCTTTTCTCCACACAGAAGACTTAAATTACTCTCTGGAGAGGTTGAACCAGAGTCCGTGAACTCAAGAACACCAGCCATAACTGAGAAAAGAAATGGGATGTGAAACCTTACTAAAAACAAGGAGCAAGTAAACTTCTGTATAGCCAAAGGTGAAAGACAGCTCTTTCCTCTAACATGAAATATTGGTACCAAGACTAAGAAACAGGAAGAGAAAATGAGAGAAAACAGACAATATAGGGAAAAGAAAATAATTATAACTCCACTTTCCTCTCTTTTTCTTTGAGGACACTAAATAAAGCATCCCAAAAACCAAAATCAATTGGGGGAAAAAAACAATCTTAGAAATGAATTACAGAACTGGAAAATAAGTTGAAGGGACCTCCTAGAAAATAAAACAAGATGAGAAACCGTGAAAAATGAGAGAAAACATAAAATTGGAGGGTGGAAATCCAAGCCATATGAGCTCAAAAAAAAAAAAAACAACCAACAAAAAATAGACAGGAACAAATGATCAAAGAATATAAGAAAATTTTCAAGAACTAAAGAAAATGAGTCTTCAAACTGAAAGGCCCACTGAGTGGCCAATAGAGTGAATAAAAAAGGATCTATACCAAAGTATATTATCATGAAATTTGAGAATTCCAGTGATAAAGAACAAGTCTAAAAAGCTGGCAAGGAGAAAATGGGAAAAAAGGTCACAAAAGATTAGCAACTTTGGAAAGAACAATGTAGCAGTGCCTTCAAAACCCTGAGAGCAAATTATTTCCAATCTAGAATTCTATATCCTGCTGTTACAGAACAGAGGTCCAAGGGGGGGGCAATATTTGGCCCACCCAGGGATGCCAAAAACTGTTACAGAGCAGAACAGGGGTGCCCCCCAAGGACAGTATACTAATACCACCCAGACCACCTACTGGGCTCGATTGTCCGCTGCCAGAGGAAAGACATCTCTCAATGGCAGAGATTTGTGAAAAGGAAAGGAAAGGTTTATTTAAGGCTATACAGACTTAAAGTAGTGACCCAATGTCCCCATTAAACTATCAAAGTCCTTCAGGATAACTACTGATGCCCACAGTGCTTCCTTCTGTCCCTGCCCTTATCCAGGCTACCATAAGTCAGGAAAAGCAGCACACGTCCATGTTTCCAGGCCACTGGCACCATCAGCTGTGCCACTGTCCAGGTAAAGCCTCTTCTTTTCTTCACCAGAGCTAGGAGGGGTCTGCACTCTCACTAAGCCTCATGGTTCCCCTCTTTGCAAAGCTGTGAGGGGGTCTGCATTCTGCCAAGACCACATGGTTCTCCCTCCTAATGGCTGCCGCATCCCCCTTTTTATCCTCCCACCATCTTCCTCTCCAGCCCCATTTCTGACTCCTCCCACAGTTGGCCACACTCCCCAGGACTCCCACAGTCAGTTGCCATGGTGAGTCTGGGCAGGTGTGGCCCCATGGTGTGGAGCCGATCATCTCCGAGCTCTCACACAGGCGCAGTAACCAAGGGAAGTTGCCCCCCAGTTATGCTCTGAAAGGGGGAGGGGTGTGCAGCATGGAGGGAGTCCTTAATCCCTCTTTGGGGCCGCCCTCTTGGCTGCACCCTGTTACAGTACTACCTACATAAATTATATTATGTCTACATAAACTAAACCAAAAAGCGTAATAAAGACATTTCCTACATGGCATAGTCACAGTTTCCTATTGTTGATGTACAAAAAATAAATAAATAAATAAATAAATAAATAAATAAATAAATAAATAAATAAATAAATAAATAAAAATAGCACAAACTTAGTAGCTTATGAGGGTACATTTTTCTTCTCTCATGGTTCTGGAGGTTGAATGTCTAAAATCAAAGTGTTGACTATATTCTTTCTGGAGGCATTAGGGAAGAATCTTTTCTAGGTTCTAGAGGCCACTTACATTCTTTGGCTCATAGCCTTTCTTCATCTTAAAAGTGTATTATTCCAACCTTGGGTTGGTTCTGTAGTTATATCTCCTTTTACTGACTCTGATCCTTCTGCCTTCCTTTTGTAAGGACCCTTGTCATTATCTGGGCCCACCTGGATAATCCAGGATAATCTCCCTACCTCCAAATCCTTAATTTAATGACATCTGTAAAGACTCGTTTACCATGTAAGGTAATATATTCACAGGTCCAGGAAATAGGACATGGATATCTTATTCAGCATACTATACATAGTCTCAAAATTTATTTCCCACCCAGTCTTTCTCCAGAAGCTACTGGAGGATATGCTCTACCAAAACCAGAGAGTAAACTAATGTTAGCATAAAGTTAGAACAAGGTGAACTCAGACTCAGGGAAAGTCATGAAGGAATTCCAGAATTCAATTAGGTATCTTTTTTGATATCCAGAGTTTTGTGGACAGAAAACTATGAAAACATGGCAGTATTGTATCAAGTTCATAGAGCCTAAGCAGAAAACTACATTAAGAGGCAAAGTTCTGCCAAGTATTGTAGCAGTGTGGATGGAGGCTGCAGACTATTGTGAGTGGAAAGAAGCTAATGTATAAAATGAATCTAAGAGCCTGGAGGAGAAGTCCATTTCCTTATTAAGAGTCACCAACACAACAGCTATAAATAGGGCTCAATGTGTCATGGTTTCACAAATAAGAATCTGTTCCAAAACCTCAATCAGGTAAGACAGCAGCACCCAAAACTGCTTGACATAATTGTTTCCTTAGTGGATAAATATTTTTTAACTTGGGAAATATTTAAAAATTAACTACAGAAATAGAAACAGAAAAAAAGGTTGCTAAACATGGAAGGGTAGGATAGTTTCACAAAGGAAGATCTGTTTGAGCTGTGCTTTCAGGTAAGTAGGGCACATGCACACACTAATGTTGGAGAGGACAGAGGGTTGGCACAAAAAGCACTGTAAATAGCTCTATTGGGCTAGCAACAATGTGGGAGTGGAGGATGGATTGCAAGAAACCCAAATATCATAAAAAGAGGGAAACAATATAACACAGAAGTGAACTACCTTTGGAGCAATACGACCTATGTTAGAAAGGCTCTGCCCTTGCCAGCTATGCAAATCTCTTAAACTCAGTAAATCACCAATTAACTTATTTGTAAAATTCGAGAATAATAGTACATACCTCATGGGTTTGTTGAGAATTAAATAAAAATAATTTTGCAGTCACCCAATGGAACATTCAGAAGGCAACAAAGAGTAAAATTACTCAAAAGTAACATTTCTCCAAAGCATAATCACATAATCTGTCTTCCATTCTCTCTGCAATTTTTAGACTGTGGTTCTCTCCCCCCCTTTTAGGGTCCCAGATTGAGAAACTCAGTTCCTCTAAATCATCACCGTACAACAGAAGTTGGTGATGAGAATGTTCTAAGTCTGTACCATCCAGTTTGTAGCCACTAGGCACATGTAACTATTGACTACTTGAAATGTGGCTGATGCAATGATGAATTCTTAAAAATAACATCTTCATTGAAAGTAGATGTTCATTCTTTTAAAGTATACAATTCAGTGTATTTTTAATAGTCACAAATATGTCTCGACCAGTAAGCACTATTAAATTTGAGGACATTTTTAAAATTTCAGAAAGAAACTCCATACCCATTAGCAGTCCACTCACCATCCTCTTTCCCCCAACCCCTGACAACCACTAAACTGGTCTGTCTCAACAGATATACTCATTCTGAACATTTCATATAAATGGAATCATACAATATGTGTTCTTGTGTCTGGCTTCTTTCACTTAGCCTAATGCTTTTGAGGTTCATCCTCGCGGTAGAACGCATCAGTACCTCATTTCTTTTATGGCCGAATACTACTCTATTGTATACAATATAACCTCCACATTTTGTTTTGCCATTCATCAGTCAATAGGCATCTGGGTGGTTCCCATCTTTTGGCTATTGTGAATAAAGATGCTGAGAACAATGATGTACAAGTTTTTGTGTGAACATATGTTTTTCAATTCTCTTGGGTATATCTAGGAGTAGAATTTCTGGGTTGTATGGAAACTATAACTTTTGAGGAACTGCAATAGTGTTTTTCCACAGTGTCCACACCATTTTACATTTTGACCAGCAAAATATGAGAGATCCAATTTCTCCATATCCTTGTCAACACTTGTTATTGTCTGTCTTTTTTTTTATTATATCCATCCTGGTACATGTGAAGTAGCATCTCATTGTAATTTTGACTTGCATTTCCCTAATGACTAACAGTATGAAGCAACTTTTAATATGTTTATTGGCCGTTTGTAAATCTTCTTTGAAAATATACAATGAACTTTACATTTTATTTAATTTTGATGAACTGTAAGTAGCCACAAGTAGCTAGTGGCTATAGTATTAGGCAGATGGCAGGATTCAGCATATGGTCTCCTTAACTTTGCTCAAGGTCAGGTGGGAATGGCTAGGTAACTGAAGGTCAAGCACAGCTTCATGACTCATCCCAGATGCCCCAGATAGAACCAGGTGTGAGGCAGCAAGGAGAGAAGAAAGGGCAATTGAAACAACACCAGGAAGGAGGTGGCACTTGGCACAGAGCCTGGCACTACGGAAGCTCTCAACACTTACTCTTGATGATGAAAGCAACTCATATTTATTAAGCACCTGCAACATGCCAGGAACTGTGCTTTATACCCACTGTCTCATTTAATCCTTATAACAATCCTATTAGGTTGATTCCATTGTCTGCATTTTACAAATGAGGGAGCAGTTTCAGATAGATTGGGTAAGCAAATATTAGTAATTTTACTCACTATAAAAATCTCCATTCCATTTTAACCTTAGAAACTTCTCTTCATCTAGTTTAATTATAGCAATGATTTATAGTCAGGGTTCCACCATTATGTTCAGCATATACTGTATGATTCTGTATCTATTAACCTATCTCAAAGGGACATGATGAGAATTAGATGGTTTTTGAAGCAGCAAAATATTAGCACTAAATGAAAATATGAACTCATTTGTGCATTATGGGCCAGACTTTATCATTCCTAATATGTTCAGCTACTTCCTTTCTTTATCTGAACTGATCTGACAACTTTGTAAATGAGCAATGCCTATATGCTAGATGCTGTCCTAGATGTAGAGGTCAGCAAAGACTATGACAGCCATGAATTATGACCTAAGGAAGCTTAAAATATATATTAAAGATTATATGTGCGCGCGCACACACACACACACACACACACACACACACACACACACACACGGTTTTAAAAGTACACAAGCTCCAATAAATTTATGTCACATGGAGGCATTGTTGCAGTGCCTATTTCATAATGAACTTTATCCCCGCAGCTTAAGTACCCTTAAATAACACTCTGTGCCTACAAAGAAATTCTGAGTATGAACACCATAGCCTTTAAAATGGCTCAAAATCCACACATTTGAAGAACTTGTCTATAGCAGTTCCTTTTAGGGAAGCAGTACCCAGCTCCCAAGCATGGCCAGCTGTCAAGGAGCAAGGGGTATTAAAGCCTACCTCCAGTTCTGTGGGGCTGTCCCAGACTTCTATGCACACAGGGAAGGACAGCATGGCAAGAGTTACCAGAGCATTTCTTTTCTCTTGACTAAAGTATGTAGCATGATCTCCAGCTTTTATCACTACCCACCACTGACCCTTATTTCAGGTAGATAAAATGGAAGTGATGAGATTGTCCATATGATTCATATGGGTAGCTATTGTGTTGACTAAGACAGTAAGGCTGCAGAACACTGCTCTCTTTTATAGAGTTCACATTTTATTCATCACTATAAATAACAATTTAATTTTAACAACACTGCATTTCCACAAATGTTTGTATATTGTACAAACATTAAACCTCAAATTCTCCTGTAGATGGGCTACTTTTGGCAACATACCTAAGTAGCCACACTCTGAGGGCTGGCCTTTGCCTGAAACTCTCATTGTACCTCGCCTCTGCAATGAGTAAGCCGGGTAAAAGGTATCAATTAAGTTGATTGGGAAAGTTTAAATGAAAGATCTAATGCAATCATTTCCAGCTTCAAGCTCAGTTTTCTGTGTCTTACCCAGAATCCCCTGCCAAAGCATTCAACTAGAATTTACTGAAAGAAATCATGGACCAAACAAACTCACCAGTAATATAGCTCAGTATCATCTGGCCAAGTCATGTTTCTTAAAAACATCAGTCATGTACAACCCTGGAATCACAGCTGCAAAAACAACACTTCTGCCTGATCTTGTTACTAGAACTAATGGAGACTGTGAAAAGTCTCCATTAGTTCTAGTAGGAAGAATCCATTTCCCCACAAAAGCTATTACACTTCCTTCAGTGGTGTGGGCAGAGAGAGATTCCAAGTGCATCAATAAGGACAAAGTCAAAATTCAGTTATTGTATTTTATATGACACTGATCACCAACCACCTTGACTCAAAATCAATTACAAAAGAATATCAAGAATGTATTATAATATTCCACTAAAGGGTAGAAACAGCCATGCTTGATTATGGGAAGGCCAACAAAAACTCATCTGGTAAACATTTCAAGATTACCCACAATATTTGGTATCTATGTGCTCACAAACTCTGTCGTGAAGAATAGTGGTTACTGCATTCCAGGCCAAGGATAAAAATTTTCCAGATGAAACAGCACTATTTCAATGGTTTAAAGTATACCAAACAGCTCACATGAATTCCTAAGCTTAGCAGTCCCAAGGTGGGCTTTCTCTTGAGGAAGTAAAATGGCTGTTAATTAAGTTCACGTTACTCTGGAGTACAGAAAAATTAAGGGCATATCAGTACAGAATCAGTGAGGAAATGTCAAAGAATTGTTAAATAGTCTATCACTATTGCTAAACACAGGGAAAGAGTAGTTTATTATTTTCATTCACTCCAGTCACTGAGTAATAGTTTGATATCAGGGAGAAAAATGGGTTGGTAGAAATAAGAGAGTCATATATAAAGGTAAAAATAGGTGTTTTTACCTATTTATTTCATATGTTTGCAGTTCAGTATTATAGGCAAGAAAACAGCACCAAGGCTTCAATTCAAGGCAGGGATCAGAAAACATTTTGTAAAAAAACATGAAACAACAAACTTTTTGTGTAAAGGGCCAGAAAGTAAATATTTTAGGTTTTGTGGGCCATATGGTCCTCTGCTGCAACTACTCAACTCTGCCCCTGAGGTGAGGAGCCACAGGCAATATTTAAATGAAGAAGAGTGGCTGCATTCCCAAAATGATTTATTTACAAAAACAGACAGTAGACTGATTTGGCTGATGGGCCACACTTCACTAGGCCCTGATCTACAGTTCTAAGTTAGTGGTTCTCTAACTTTAGTGTGCCTCAGAATCCTTTGGAGAGCTATTAAAATAGAGATACCTTGGCCATACCCTCAAGGTTTTTGATCTGTAGGAGTGGGATGGGGCCACAAGAAACTGTTTCTAACAAGTTCCTAGATGATGTTGCTGGTCAGGACAAAGTCTATACTTTGAGAGCCACTGCTGTACATCTTACTACTAAACAAAAGGTCAATGTTTTAAGTAGCTGCCTAATTTTGGCAACAAAAATTTGTTACTTGTAGTAAGTTCTAAACTTTGAAGCTCAAATAAAATTAAATAAGTTAAAGAGAAGCAAAGGGAACCATACTAGCTGGGATTTTTCATTGTCCCATCAGCACAATACACATAATTCATGCAAATCTCTTTATTCACCTAACATTGTCACTAAACAATGTTCACAGAACATTGTCACCTAACATGTTCTAAGTCCTATAAAGA
This sequence comes from Carollia perspicillata, assembly GCA_004027735.1. Lineage (NCBI taxonomy): Eukaryota > Metazoa > Chordata > Mammalia > Chiroptera > Phyllostomidae > Carollia > Carollia perspicillata. The sequence continues at coordinate 13,200 of PVKM010034116.1, forward strand.
GTTGAGAAGTATTAAGCTCTAGAAATCAAACAAGAAAATAAAATCAGTTTTAAATGCAAAGGTAAATGATTCTTGAAAAATCAAAGAAAATTCAACAAAGCCCATTTCTAATTAGAAGTACCTCATTCTGATAAAAATCAAAATAGTAATATATATAAAGAAGTTTAAGACTTTTGAAGAATCGTGTAATTTTATACTAATAAAAATACAATCAGCCCTGGCTGGTGTAGCTCAGTGGATTGAGCACGGGCCTGTGAAGCAAAGGGTCACTGGTTCGATTCCCAGTCAGGGCACATGCCTGGGTTGCAGGCCAGTCCCCAGTAGGGGACACATGAGACCGCACATTGATGTTTCTCTCCCACTCTTTCTCCTTCCCTTCTCCTCTCTCTAAAAATAAATAAATACAATGAGATAGATAATATAGCCTTTACTATACTTCTGTCACAAGATAAAGAAACTGAGGAAAACAAACTAGATAATGATTGGTCACAATTATTAAAATTTTTCCTTAAAATATTATTTTTCCTAGTAAGTTTTAAACTATAAACTACAACTTATACATAACTCTTCAGGACTATGTCTATGAATATATCTTCATGGGGCAAAATATTCTAAGATCTTCAAGTCCATATTCACAATCATGGACCTAATTCTGAAGCCACCCAGGCAAGTCTAACCAAGAAGCCTGAACTGGAATCAGATCATAATTTAAAGTACATTTGACCTCTACTGCAAGTGAGTCACAGATATAGAAGTGTGGTGATCCCTTTCAGCAGTACAATAGAAACTGAACAATGGGAGAAATACTACTGATGGAGATGATCCAAAAAGTAGAGCAGCAAGCTAGATGCTCCCACTTCCAATTCCCAGGCTCTTTTTGCAAAGATGATAATAAAGGTGTATTCATTTGAATAGATATTTGCACAAATCCTTTTCACATCCATTATAAGAGAGAAATGTTTTCAAAAAGAAGGCGAGAAGCATAACTTTCAATGAACATGGTCTAGAGAGGTTTTTCCATTCTTATTAGCATGCATTTAAAGGTATTATATATGTTGATTATAATGTGAGATTACTTTAAGCTGTGATCTGAAGAATGTTTAAAAATTTATGTGAAATATATGCCCTTGCTGGTGTGGCTCAGTGGATTGAACACTGGTCTGCAAAACCAAATGTTTGTGGGTTTGATTCCCAGTCAGGACACATGCCTGGGTTGTGGGTCAGATCCCCAGTAGGGGGTGTGTGAGAGACAACCAGTTGATGTTTTTTCTTTGTCTTCCTCCCTTCCCCTCTCTCTGAAAATAATTTTTTAAAAAGAAAAAAATATATAATTAAAGAAAGTCCTCAATGAAAACACCTTTGTTATAGAAGTCTCTAATTATTTTACAAATGACTAACTTAAAATCTATTCATTAAAATGATAATTTCAAATTCAATGCCATATATTATTGCCAGAACAATAACCCGGTTAAGATGATATATTCAGCCTAAGAAGACAAGTAAAACTTTTATATTAATAAAGGCTAACCATTTTGCTTTGTAACTAATGGCTCAGATGGAATTCAACAAAATGTCTAACCTAAATAGTGCAATATAAACAACACTTTCTGAGGATTATCTTAGGAAAAGATACCTTTTACTGTCCTCTGAAGCCAACCTAAGAAGTCTTTTCATTGAAGTAAGTGGTGAAATAGATTTCACCATGATTGCTTTTCCACCACATGGCAATGTAACATAATATAGTAGATGAAATGCTGTTCTATAAATTTAGGTAATTTAGATTCAGTGCACAATCCTATCACAAACTACAACTTTAGGGTCTTTCCATCTCTTTTTGCTCATTGTGAAGATATGGACATAATAAAATTTGGGGCGGTTACATAAAATTATTTTAATATTCATAAATCCTGTATATGGCTATTTCCTAAGTATATATTCTGTGATTTCCCTTGTCTCAGTTCTGATTTTCACATTATGAAGAACTGATTCATCTGTTATATGCCCAAATTCAAAGACAAAAGCTATGATACAAAATCTCTGTTTTAACATTATTAAAATTTAGAACAGTCTTGCAAACAAATTATGAAATCTATACGCTCAAAGAATACTCTTTTCTTAGAATTCTGGTCAAGAAGTTGGCATCAGTAAACATGGTACTTGCCTCCTCTAACAACCACATCAAACTTACGACTAAATGTCACAACAACCATATTCAGAACCACCTGAAATATGACTGAAGTCTTGCGACTAGGAAATTAAAAAGCTATATCCAGACTTGTAGGAAGGATGGAGACACAAACCAGGCTGGTCTCACACCCATATGTGATGGATAAAAATTGGGAGGGATATCTCAGCTGCAGAGTTCCCTCCTGAGGAGCAGGGAGAGCTCCACACCAGGCCCCCCAGGGTTCCAGTGTCAGGAAGAGAAGTCCCCATACCTTCTGGCAGTAAATACCAGTGAGGACTGAGGCTGAGGGAATTGGAGGGCTTCTGGAGTCCCAGACTTCCTCTTA
>PVKM010034117.1:0-15689 GCA_004027735.1 Carollia perspicillata
TTGTCGTAAGTTCATTTTCATTTGTTTCCAGAAACTTTTTGATTTCTTCCCTAATTTCAGTCTTGCCCATTCATTGTTTAATAGCATGCTATTCAATCTCCATGATTTTGAGTGTATTGGGTTTTTTCTCTCAGAGTTGGTTTCTAATTTCAGTCCCTTGTGGTCAGAGAAAATGCTTGGTATGATTTCAATTTTCTTGAATTTGTTGAGGCTTGTTTTGTGTCCTATCATGTGGTCTGTCTTTGAAAATGTTCCATGTGCATTTGAATAGAATGTGTATTTAGCTTCTTTCGGATACACGGCTCTATATAATCAGTTAAGTCCATTTCATCTAGGGCATTGTTCAATGTCACAATATCTTTGTTGATATTTTGTTTGGAAGATCTGTCCATTTTTGACAGTGGGTGTTAAAATTCCCTACTATAATTGTGTTGCTATCAATATCTTTCTTGAAGTCCTCTAAGATTTTATTTATGTATTTGGATTCTCCTATGTTGGGTGCATATATATTCACAATGTTTATGTCTTTTTGGTGGAGTCTTCCCTTGAGTATTATGAAGTGACCTTCTGGGTCTCTTTTTATGGCTTTTTTTTTGAAGTCTATTTTGTCTGATATGAGTATTGCTACCCTGGCTTTTTTTTCCTGTCCATTTGCTTGGAGAATTTGTTTCCAGCCCTTCACTTTCAGTCTGTGTATGTCCTTTGTCCTCAGGTGGGTCTCTTGTAGGCAGCATATGTGTGGATCATACTTTCTTAATCATTCAGCTAGTCTGTGTCTTTTGATTGGAGCATTTAGTCCATTTACATTTAAGGTTATTATGGATAGGTACTTACTCATTGCCATTTCTGTACCTATGTTCCTCTCTGTCTCTCTCTTTTCCTTCCTTTCCTTAGAGCAGTCCTTTTAGCATCTCTTGCAGCACTGGATTGGTGGATGCATATTTTTTAGACTTCTTTTGTCTTGGTAGCTCTTCATTTGGCCTTCTATCTTGATTGAGAGCCTTGCTGGGTAAACCAGCCTAGGTTGCAGGCCTCTGGTTCTCATTAACTGGAATATTTCTTGCCATTCTCTTCTGGCTTGGAGTGTTTCCATTGGGAAGTCAGCAGCTAACCTTATTTGGGCTCCCTTTTATGTTACTTCCTTCCTCTCCCTTGCTGCCTTTAAGATTCTCTCTTTGTGCCCTGGCTGGTGTAGATCAGTGGATTGAGCATGGGCCTGCGAACCAAACAACCACAGTTTGATTCCTGGTTAGGGCACAGGCCTGGGTTGCAGACCAGTTCCCAGCGGGGGATGCACGAGAGGCAACCATACATTGATATTTCTCTTCCTCTCTCCTTCCCTTCCCCTCTAAAGATAAATAAATAAAATCTTTAAAAAATTATTAAAGATTCTCTCTTTGTCTTGGAATTTTGCCATTTTAATTATGAATGTCTTGAGGGAACCTTGAGGATGTTACGTTAAGTGAAATAAACAAGTCACAAAAAGGTAAATATGTATGATTCCACTTACATGAAGTATCCAGAGTTGTTGAATTTACAGAGATGGAGAGTAAAACAGCAGTTGCCTGGGGCGAGGGGCAGAGGGAGTGGGGAGTCACTGTTGAATGGGTCGAGTGTTTCGGATTGGGAGAATGAGCGGTTCCATTGATGGAGGGTGGTGATTGGTTCACAGCAGCGTGAATGTACTTAACACCACTGAACTGTACTCTTAAAAATAGCTATGATGGTAAATTTGATGTGTTTTACTGCAATTAAATTTAAAGTAAAATACAATTTTAGGGGGCACTAAAAATTTGAGTCATCGAGATAAATAATATTCTAATAAAATACTTAAAAAAAATCAAAACTAATTCAAAAATCCACATAGACAAAAAAATCGAGATTTTAAATTGAGACAGGACCAGGGACAGTGCTGTATGAAACTATATTGGAGTCTTGGGGTAAGAGGAAAAACTGGCAGATACTGATCCTGAAGGACACCCCCCTGTGAGAATATGGGGTCACAGGGGTGTGGGGTGTGCATGGGGAAAGCTCCCTAGATGACTCTGATATTCAGCATTCCCCAATATTCTGCCTTTACTAACACACACACACTTAAAGAAAAGAAAAAATTTTCCCTATGTATGTATGGGAGGAAACGGGTCCAAAGTGGTTAACTTTCACTTACTAGTAGAGGTCACCACTGGTTAGCAGATGAATGGATGGTGGCAAGCCTGGGAGCTCAATAGCCAGAGAAGGATGCATTTGGGGGCTGGATGGCCTGGAGTCCCCATTCCCAGGCACTTCTGCCTTGGGGGCCTTGTGACCCAGGCTTTGTCTTGCTTGCTAGGACACCAAGTCTGCACATCTGTAGCTGCTTTTTGGACAGTGTACACATCCAGGTCCCACGAGCTCCAGGCTGATTTTAAAATTTATTTCAGGCCTAACCTCCCAGTACCCTGCTGCCCTTTGCCAACTCCCTTGGGAAGTTATAGGTGGGGAGGCAGCTTCAGGACAAGTTTCTGCAGCTACACCTGGGGTTTAGGTGCCGCTATTAGCAATGCAAATGCAGGGGAGTGTCAGCTGATGTATTAAATGGAGCTCTTGGCACATCCTCATGCGCCACTCTGGGTTCATCTGTCATCCCCTCATCAGCCCTGAGAGCCCAGTGGATGGGCTACATGTGCTAACCCAGCTCAATTAATATTGTCTCCAGGTTCCGGATTTATGCAGGCTTAGTTCTTAATTTTTGGATCCCAGTGATTAGAATCATGAGATCCTGTCATTAGTCCAGGTAGGCTCCCACCCTCTCTGCATGTTTCTGTTTTCTTTACCAGGGAGCAGACAACTCGTTTTCTTCTTTCTCAGCCTGCAGGGTCTGGCCCTGTCTGCCTCTCAGAGGCCATCACCAGCCCCTCCAGACGCACCGCCCTCCCACAGGTGCCTTCGCAGACGAGGCCCGTCGCCCTTGGCATGCCTTTTCCCTTCCACTCCTTTCCATTCCCCAAACACCTGGGCCCCTCCATGGTTCAGTGGTTCTAAACCGTGGGTAATTTTGCCCTGCAGGAGACATTTGGCAATGTCTGGAGACATTTTGGAGACATTTTTGATTAACACACCTGGAATGTGTCATATCTAATTGGTCGAGGTCAAGGCCACTGCTAAAGATTATACAGTGCACAGGACAGTCCCGCACAGCAAAAAATTGCCTGGTCTCAAATGTCAATAGTGCCAGGATTGAGAAGCACTGGCCCAGCCAACTACATCCATCAGCTATAGCCCAAGCATCACTTCCTCCCCCAAGGAGACCATGCCTGACCCAACTTTCCTGCCAAACTCACCCCTGGCCACCACCCTAAATGCACACCAGACTGCACTATTTTCAGGGCATGCCCCTCCTTTCTTTAGAGAGTATTTAACATGATCTCTCATTATATTTTTGTGCTTTTGTTTGATTGCTGTCCACTCCACGCTCTAAGCTGCACAAGGTCAGGGACCCTGTCTGTGCTCACTCACTTTTGTATCTCCAGAGCAGGTCAGGTTACTTGATGAGTAGCAAGTTATATGGGGTCTATTGGATGAACCAGTGGACGCATCTTCCCTCTACATTCCTTACAGAGGGCCCTCCAGGTTCAAGGCAGCCCCTAGGACGTGCTAGATTGAAATGTCTGGGAAAGGGCTCAGCCTGTGTGTGCCACTGGGATCTGACAATGAAGAGTGAACAGATCCTGAAAGAGTCCCTCCCTCTTCCCCTCCCTAACTCCCTCTCTCTTTCCTACTCTTCCCTTCCTCCCATTCCCCTCTTCCCTTTCCTTTCCTGCTCTCTCTCTGTTCCTCTCTCTCTTTCTCTCCCTCTGTCCCTCCATCTTTTCTCCCCAATAAACAAACATTTATTGAGCACCTACTGAATACCAGGAACTATTCAGTATCAAGTATACAATAATGAACAAGACAGACACAGACCCTGACTTCATTAATCATCAGCCTTGGGAAGACAGTGGTTAAACAAGTTATCACAAGTGATGAATGTCCCAAAGGGGAAGGAAACGGGAAATGTAAACTGAGTGGGAAGGGTCAGGGAAGGACTCCCTTCTTTCTTCCTCCTCCTTTCGGCCCTCGTATTGGACCTCTGTTTCCATCCCTGGGCTGGTATTAATGCAAACAGTGTATTACACTATAAGCCTTGGGAATCACCTCCAAAGTGGGTAGGTACAGCTCTTGGGTGCACAAGACAACTTCTGGGATGTAAACAGAAAATACCAGAGCTCTTTATGTTCATTTTCACCTCACCCTTGTTGGAATTTTAATTTGGGGGGTATAATTGACTATGCATATAATTGTCTATGATTGGGTCCCTGGAAGCAGACTCTGAAACGTGAAGCCGCCTGCAGATCTCAGGTGCTACACCTGTAAGGAAGTGAGGAAGGCAGGATTGGGCGGAGCTGATCTGGACACACGCAACAGAGGTTCAACCATCCTACAGGGATCTCTAGAGCTCAGATGCCCTTCAGAGTGGCCTTGAATTAAGGCAAAGGAGTTGGGTCTTTGTGCCCTCATCAGTCAGTCACTGGCTACAGACCACCCCTGGGAGGTCATGACCTCGGGTAAGCAGTTTCCTTCATTCCAATGAGGAATGCAGCTGTGAGTCTCCAGCAGGTGACATTCCCAGCTGCTAGAGATGAGTCATCAGCTCTAAAGAGGAGATCCGGACAGGTCACCAGAGTATCCACCTAGGAATCTATTCATCGAGCAGTAAATGTGAGTTTCTCACATACTCACGCTCTGGCAAATGTGCGCCCCCACGTGTGATGCTGGTAGGTCATGGCATCCAGAAAATTGAAGACCATCAATTCAGAGTAAGGGTACCCAACTAATAAAAGGGCCCCTACATTTCCATTATGAGTCCCATGTTTCAAAAAAGGTCCTCTCAAACTGCTATGTTAAGTAATCCATTTTATGTCCCTATTTTGAAAGTAATGAAAGATAAAAATGACTCTGGACGATAGACAGCAGGACAGGAAACAACCAAATCTAATCTGGTTTGACTTCTGATATGATTACATTTTATTGAGTTGGCAAAAAAGTCCGTTATGTTTTTTTTCATACAATGGCTCTAGTAGTGCTTAGTTGTTTTTAAATTCCTTCGAAACAGCTTTGTCAGATTGTATTGTGACAGCTGTCATATCAGTGTGTATTTAAAAAAACTTATCAAAATGGGTGAATTTTTGTGCAGCCATTTTAATATTGAAGATGGAAGAAAATATGCAACATTTCCAGCATATTATGCTTTATTATTTCAAGAAAGGTAAAAATGTAACTGAAATGCAAAAAAACCCAAAAACCGATTTGTGCAGTGTATGGAGAAGGTGCTGTGACTGAATGAATGTGTCAAAAGTGGCTTGCAAAGTTTCTTGGTACTATTGACATTTTGGCCAAATAATTTTTTGCTGTGGGGCTGTCTTATGCATGAGAAGACGCTTAGCTGCACCCCTGGCCTCTACCCACTAGAAGCCAATAGCAGGAGATAGCAGACATAGTCAAAATATCCAAATCAATAAAGTTATTGGTGAAAGTGAAAAATGTGTCTTTTATTTTATGGAAAAAAAACATAACTGACTTCTTGGCCAACCCAATAGTTAATGCAGTGATTGAAAGTCTGGGTTGGGAGCCTGGCTATCTGGGTTCAGATACCATTTCTACTACTTACCGTGTGAACTTCAGCAGGCTAGTTAGCTTTCCTCATTCCTGTTTTCTCATCTATAAAACAAGGATAACATAGTACTTGCTTCGTAGGATTATTGTGAGGATTAAGTAAACTAATGCATGTAAAGTATTACTCAGTATTATTAACCTACCTGGTATTCTCCCCAAGGAAATGGAGGATTTTGGCTTTTGAAATTATTGTGGAGCCCCTGTGTCAGTTAAGATTTGGCTTACCTATGAGCGACAAAAAAATAAAAACAACCTTAATGTAAGAGGTACACGTTTATTTTCCTTTCATGGCATGCATTTCTAGCTAGTATGGCATGTCCACAGCCTTTAAAGAGCAAGAATTCCTTAAGCTTGTTGTATATTATCATCAACATGATGATCCGACCTCATGGCCCAGCCTGGCTGCTCCAGCCCCAGCTATCATGTCTACATTCCAAAACAGCTAGAAGGAGAAGGGCATACCTTCTACCTTTCAGAACATTCTATGGATGTTGCACACTTGCTTTTGCATTCGTCTATTGGGCCAGAATTAGTCTCATGGCAAAGCTGAGCTACAAGTGTGGCTGAGAAATGTAGTCTTTGTTCTAGGTAGCTGCATGTTCAACTGAAGTGCGGAGTGGGGACCTATTGCTTTGAAAGAAAGAGAGAAGAAATTTCGGAGAGCAATTAGCAGTCTTGACCGAATGTCCTGACTTGGCCCTTAACATCAGAAGGGCAGGAAAGCACAGCCCATTACCCACAGTATTTCGTGGATAACTAACGGTGAATGGTGGAAGGACATATAGAGCTGCTCTTTCCTGAGTCTGAAGCTGACCTTGTGATCCTTTGAGGCCCACTTTCCGCATGGACTCAGGAATACATTCTGACTGAGCCACCAGCTGAAGGTCTTCTCCTCTCCTGGACCCTCAGAGAGCCTCCTAATCACACAGCCCCCATGGGCCTGGGCCCCCCCTAAATCCTTGTACTCTTTTTCTCATTCTACTTTTTCCCTTCCTTGGCCTTTCAGTTGGCTGTGCAGTCAGTCCTTTTCATCTGATTTCCAGTGGTGTGGATATTTTCCCTGCCTGGAGATGGGGAGGCCTTAGGACGACTGTGTTCCAGGACAGGAGGGGGATGAGGTGAACTTGACCACAGGGGCCAGCTCTGCCCAGACTTCTGTCAGACACAGATGTGCTAGCTGCACAGGGACTGTCTCCTGTAGCCACTCCCGTTGTTATTCAAGGCCATCTGGGTCTCTTTCCCACCTGGAGGTACTTTTGACACAAGCCTCTCTTATTAGCCTGGCCTGTGTGAGCCTGCCGCAGAAGGAGGTGGCGGTGGCTTCTCCCCACTGCCTCCTTCGGGGACTCCTGAGGGTTCCAGCAGTTACTCCTGTAACCCCCAGAGGACAGTAGATTTTATTCGTCACCAAGGCTCAGGACATTGCCTAGACCTGCCCACCCTTGCATGACCTCTTACAGTAATTTATTACTAAAGGGAACTAATAGTTACTGGTATCCACTATGTGCCAGGAACTCTGCCAGGGACATAAATTAGTTCATTAAATCCTTACACAGCTCTTCATGTGGGGAGATGTTAGCTCTACTTACAAATGAGGAAACTAAAGCTCAGAGACATTGAGTAACACTCCCACGGTGATAGTTCCTGAAAGTGGTGTGGTCTGGACTAGAACTCAGGTCTGATTCCCAGACCACGTTCTTTGTCCTGTAAGAGTTGCCTCTCACTTAAATGCATTTTGATTAGTTGGTGGTGCATGTTGGGGTGTGGAGAATCAACAAAATTAATGCAACATATTTACTGAGCCTCTACTAAGTGCTGGGCGCTGGGCACATGAACATGGATAAGACGCAACCCCTCCAGGAACATCAATGTAGCCAGGGAGTCAGTCATAGATATGAATTATTCTGTCACTTTAGTAGGAGGAAAGACATAACCAAGGATATCATGGATACCCAGCAGCCTAATCCATACCTGGCTGGGGATGTAAGAGGCAGGAGAAATCATAGAAGGCTGCCTAGAGGGAGCAATCTCTGAGCTGAGTCTTAAAGGGTGAATTTGATGTGGACACGGAAACCGTGGAAAAGGCATTTCGGGCACAGGGCACAGCACATGCAAAGGTCAGGAGGTAGGGTCAACACACCATTGCAGGTGTACACTCTGGTGTCGACTCCAGTGGAGCATTCTGATCAAATCAGTAAACATTTTTCACCAAATAAATGCATTCTTCTGGTGCAGTGCCTGAGAAAACCTTTCTGTTCACTCAGTTGATTTTGGGCCCCATTCTTCTAGATTTTTTCATCTGCCTTGGTTCCCGCTTAGCCTGGCTCCCACTTCCCCCTCCTCCCTCACCCCCCTAGTCCCTCATGGACAATGCTCCTTCTCACAGCAGACATTTCTGTGGTGTTCCTGGGACTCCATCTCACTTGTGGTCCCTGGAAGCCAAATGGATGTTGAACTGCCTGGGGTTCTGGCAAGATGCTGTGGAGTGAGAGCTGCCATTGCAAGTGAGTGAGGTCTTCAAAGGGCCTCTGATTCCTTAAGGAAGACTGAATCCATCTGCCCCCTTCATCCTCCTCCAGCGTGGTTTCCAGGGAGCTCTGGCGTCAGCTCAGCCCATTGAGAGCTTTGTCTCTTGTTGGTCCCCAGCTTTCTGTTGCCAGGACAGCTGGGAGGGGAGGAGGTTGTGTGGGTCTTCAATTCCCCCAGCTTTGTGTTTTTGTGGCTTCTCCATGCCTTCTCCTTCTCAGCTCACTCCAGGCTCCTTTTCCCCCTCCTCCTACCCACACATCTGCATGCGCATTGTAACCTACACTCAGAAAATTGTGTCTTACAACTTTCAATCAGAGGCAGAAATTTCTGAGATTGGGACCTGAATATTAGGGTTCCAGGGGCATATGAAAGCCAGGTAACAAGTTGAGTCCTAACCCAGATATTTGACTCTGAGTAGGTAAACTGAGTCCATGGATCCACCCCATGCTCATTTCCCCGGCTCCCAGATGTACAAACGAAGTACACATTCTTAGCAGTTTGCAGAACACTTACATAGTTCTTTGTGCTATAGAGTAAAAGCAATCATAGTAGGAAAAACCATGTGACAGTCCCCAAAACTGTACCCTTTATTCAAAATAGTATATCAAAATGCTGTGAATCCTAGGGGCATGGCAGACTGCGCCACCCTCAAAGATATAAATGATGTATTGCTAGTTGTCCCCATCGTACATTCATTTAACGTATCAGCCTAGCCCCTGAAAAGCTGGACCATGGAGGAAGACAGTGTACTGAGGCGAACTTCACTGAGGAATAGCCCCCAGCTGCAGCTGCTGCTTGCTAGAACAGATTAATACTTCCTCATGCTTGTCACATTCAGCTCTTCAGTTTTAAAGGCCCATCGGAAAGGAGGCTCAGGAGCAGCCCACACATATATGCAAAGAACGACAATACACTTTCGCAGTTTTACCACAGGGCTGTGTCCCTGTCTGCCGTCTCTGGCACAGTGTATTCCAAAGGAACCCAAACCATCACGTAATTATGCAGAACGTCACCTCGGTCCACTGTATTGAGGAGATCGTGTTATCTCAACCTGATGAGAGGTGGCCGATTCTCCAGATGCCTTGGTGACATGCATGTGCTTCTGGGAGTGGGAGATAAACCCCACAAAGACTCAGCGACTTGCCACCCGAACCTCCCCATGATCCATGATCCAAGGCATGCTGAATTGTTCTGTCTAAATAAAGGTCAGTTTTCTTATACAACTAAGGAAGAAGCATGGTACTTAAGAGGCCTCTTTGGGTTTAGGAGGTCACATGCTCCATGTTGGAATCCTGATCACTTATTGGGAAACAAGAAGGAGCCTAGATTGAGGGGGTCTGGAACATTTCTCCAATAAGTCTCTCACACTAGAATTCCCATCAAAGGCTCTGCTTCCAGGGGACTGACCTGCGATGGGTACTTCAGAAGAGGCCAGGCCCTTCAGAGTCAGAGCACAGAATGTCTGGGGCTCAGTTCTATTTTTTTTTTTTTTTTTGGCTGAATGATCCAGACATGTTATTTTGCCTCTCTAGGCCTTCATGTTCTTATCTGTAAACTCTGGGATTTGTTCTGGTTCAGCATTTTTTAGTCTTTTTCCATCAGATAAAAGACCTGACCGATAAGATTTACATGCCTGACACACCCCCAAGGGTGTGCCCCTCGGCACCCATAAGAGAGGCTGCAGGTGCCCTGCACTTCCCAGCAGGCTGGCTGTGACTCCACCCCTTCCTCCCACTCAGAAAAGGATGTTGGAACGCAATGGGATAAAAGTGGAAAAATGTAGTGGGGCAACATCGATGCTGCTCTAATACATTTCTGTAAAATGTCATTCGCAATCGACGGTACTTTCGTGTGTTTTAAAAATTACTGTTATCAAATTTCACAATGTCTTGACAACACGGTTCAGAACTGGTGGCCAAAAATGCTTTTTAAGAGTCCTTTCCTGGAGAGGGAAGAGGGTATAAGGGGATACATGATAAAGAGGGGGGAAATACAATAAAAAAAAAACTATTAAAAAAAAAGACTGCTTTCCATCTTCAAAGTTGTAGATTCTGTAAATGAGTCCCCCAAAAAGAAGTTTCAAAATCTTTCTGTGTCAATGACACTGTGATATTGAAGCAAGAGCCCTCCTTTATACGTATGAATGTAAGTTTGAATATAAGTTTTTGAACCTGTGTATTTGATAGGACTTCACCTATCCTGACCCCTGTTTCACCCCATACTGACCAATGACCTCCTCTTGAGCTGTTTCTGAGATTCTCAAAGTCTCTTATGAGGAGCTGATTAAAATTTAAGACACTACTTTATAGTAGCATTTCAGAAAGTGCAGGTTAATAGGTGTCAAGAGAGAAAGGGGTTCTGAGGTCAGAGAATTCAGGTTAATGAGATGTCTTTACTGCAGAACTTCCCGAGTCCTTTAATCTCATCTGTTAATATGCCTGTAAATCTCCAGGAGAAAAATTTAGTCTGCGGTATTTCCCAAAGATTTTGAACGTGGAGCCCTGTAGAGCAAATGTTTCCAGGCAGAGACTTTGGAAAAGCCTGCCTTACAGCAATGCCAGGTTTCAGGGGTTCCTGAGTAGTCTGAGGTCAATGCAGTGATATGATGCTGTTATGATGTGTAATGATATCATGCTGGCTTACCCACCTCCAATAGAACCATGCCCCTGAGTGACGTATGGTGCTGTCTACAGAATGTGCTTCATTCTTTTCCCCATTGCTTCCTTCCCACTGTAGCCCACATTCCACAAAAGCAAACGCATGATGGTTCTACTCTAGGAAGCATAATGCTGCCCTTCTCAGGTACTGACAGACCCTTGTCGGGTAAGGGACCAGCGGTCAAAACACCCAGTCCTGAACCTTGCTCTGGCACCCAGGAAACACCCAGAAAGGTAACCGGGAATAGGAAACTAAAACTGCATGAGATACAATAATTAAAGTGAGTGGTTATTTTAATCATTTTACTTGTGAAGTGAGCTGACATTTTAAAATGTTGTTTATAGTTGTATTTCCAACAGGATTAAAAACCTACGGCATGTCCAGGCACACAGTCTTGGGAGCATCTGGAAGATGACAACCTGGAAAGGACTATCAGTAAGGGCCTCACTTATTAGACACTGTATGTCTGACTGTGCTAATACTTTACACGCAGATCTTCGCTCACATGCCACCTCCTCCAAGGGGCCTTTCCCGAGTGTTCCCTCTCCGATGGCCTTTCTGACACTCTCGTGCCCTAACCAGGCGTCATGCTTCATCGCCTTTATCCCTGCCGACATTCCGTTGTTTGTATGCTTATTGTTTGTTTCCCCAAATAGAAGTTAAGCTCTGTGAGGACAGAGGTTATGTGCATTTCGGTCTATGCCAGTGATTTTCAACTTTTTTCATCTTGTGGCACACATGAACGAATTACTTGAATTCTGTAGCTGATCTGCCCCTCCGAAATAGGTATAATTTTAATTGATTCATGCTGGATGGCTATTGCTGTGTTGGCTGTTACCATTTTTAAAAAATTTGTCAATCTAAAGGAAAAGAGATCAGTGGCCCTGACTGAATACTCAGGTATTGTGTCTTATTAAAATTCTTGCCACATACTAGTGGCCTCTCGCGGCACACCAGCTGCCAGTTGCCGCCCTGTGGCCCATCCCTAACATCTAGAACAGTGCTTGGAACATCACAGGCCCTCCATAAAGTATTCACACAAAACAGGCATAAATGCAAGAGCTCGTGGAATTCGAACCACAACCCTATGAGCTAAGTCTGCTCATTGTCTCCGTTTGGTAATGGAGCAGACTGGGCCACGAACAGGTCGAGTCACTTGCTTATGGACAGAGTACATGGCAGAGCCTGGATTCCAAACTAGGTGTGATCTACAGCTTTCCAGCAGGCTGTTTGTGAACACTGCTGCTTCTCCAAAGGTAGTATTTGCCTTGGTATCTGGCCTCTGTGGGGACTCATTAAAATGTAGATTATTGGGGTTCACTCTGATATATTAAAGCAGAATGTGTGGAGAGAGGGCTGGGGGAAAGCAAGGTGTAGGGAAGAAGATAAAATATAGAGAAAAAAGAATCATACCTCTCTCAGATATCAGTTCCTGAAAGGACCTGTATGACCCCTTGGGACTCCGTCTGAACCCTCCAACCAGTGGCAAAAGGAGCTATTGTCACAAGGGGTTCTGTGGGACCTGGTGTGCTTTGATGCCTGGGTAAAGAGATAGTACCAGTTTGTCCCTTTTCAGCTCAGCAGCACTGACAGCACCATGAGGCACAGCCTTGACCCAGATGCCAGTTTCGTCATGGAGATCACAGAGGGAGTTTGGGGAACAGACATTGTCTGCATAGAGCTAGAATGGAAAACAACAAGATTGTATGTCACATGCCTGTGCACCATCACCTGGGGCCTCCCCGAAAACCTTAGAAGGTGGATAGAATGTATAGGGTCTGGGGCCTCGTGTTCATATAAGTGTGAACAATGCTAGCTACTGACATTTGAATTGTTATTGTTGTAGAGATTCTACTAGTACCTACAGTTGGGCCTGGTTGGTTCTGCTCCCTCAGGCCAAGCTGGCCTGTTGGGCTTGTACCCTGGCATGAGCCAGAGGGCAAGACCAAAGGGCAGCATGGTTCTTTTCTTCTCTGGGACTCTCTCTAATTCTCTGCTGGTTTTTAAATAGGAAAAGAAAAGTCCAGACTAGAAACTACATGGGAGAATTCAGCCCTAGCTGGTGTGGCTCAGTGGATTGAGTGCTGGCCTGAGAACCAAAGGGTTGCCGGTTCAATTCCCAGTCAGGGCACAGGCCTGGGTTGTGGGTTGTGGGACAGGTCCCTAGTTGCGGGTGTGTGAGAGGCAACCACACACTGATGTCTATCTCCCTTTTTTTCTCCCTCCCTTCCCCTCTCTAAAAATAAGTAAATAAAATCTTTTAAAAAAAGGAACTACATGGGAGGATTTGGAATCGGCGCTGGAGTCCTACCTCTTGGCATCCCATCTCTATGGACATGGGTGAGCTCCTGAGAGAGAAAGGAGCCTTTTATCCTCCCCTTGGTCGAGGCCCAACTACTGTGCTGTGCCTAAATTCCACAGTGTCACAGGGTTTGAGTGAAGTTGCCCTTGATTTCTAGTAGCTGAGCTTTCTTGAGAGGCCCCTCCAGTATTGAGCTATTCACTCACCACTCCTTTGTTTACATATTAGTTGGGTGAAGTACGCCCACTCATATTGTGAAACACCATTCATTGTTTTTGGCCAGTTGCTCTATAGGAGTAGTCAAGAAGTCTTATTCTTAGGGGTTCAAAAGTGTTTCATGGCAATGTCAACTCCATAGTTAAAGCTTTAAGTAAAAACCTTGACCTGAGAAATGAGAAAAACTCCCAATAGGTGAGGCAAGTAATTAAGCAAAGGACTGTATTTTATTGTGTAAATTATGCTACATTTACTGTAAAGCTAAACTTCCAATAACCCTTATAAAGTCCTCATGGGTAATGGCTTAACCGTGAATAGTGAGTTCCAGAAGTGCAGAACAGAACATGTTTGTCCTTCAAATACTATTGGGAAAGAGAAACTGGATTAAAATGAAAAAAGCAGTTTTCCCTGTCTCCAGTCACTGAAGGTTTGGCTTGGGTTCAGGGGTGGAATCCTGGTTTTCCCCCCGAACCTCCCCAGCGCTGGGTTATGCAAATCTGAGCTGTATGGAGAGTTGAGCATGAAACGGATTGCAGTTTGGAATGCCTGTAGCAGGTATGCAGCTCGGTAGAATATTCTCTCTTCTCCTTGGCCATCTTGCTCCTTGTTTCCCTGGAAATGAGGGGCATGTGGCCATTGCTTTCAGACCCACAGGGTTGCACAGCTCCAGGGAGCACCACGACCTTATGCGACTGTTGCCCTCGAGAGTTGTGCAAAACACCGACCCCGATTCCTTTATAATGGAGCCATTCATCCAAGCACCTGCAAAAACGATGTTCGTGTCCAGCTGGATATTCCCCTCCAGTATTCTTTTTGCACTCTCCGGTTCGGGTTAAATAATGTTTTTAGGCTCAGTCTGTTTTCACCTTTTCCTGTTCATCATTCAAAGATGGGACGCTTCATCCATTCCCAAGGGTTGTGATAATGCAACACCTAGCACCTAGGGGGAGGTGGCGTGAAAAAGAGAAAAGGTCCCAAGTGGCTCTGACGAAGCTGGGAGGAAAATGTGTGCGAATTTGTTCTGGAAAAGATGTGGAAACTGGCTTTGTGGTTAAAAAAATAGTGTTTTGGACCCCGTGCCTTGTGCCTGGTGTTGTGTGTTAATCGACTCTGAGATGGAATGAGGGCATGGCGTTGCTGGCGGATGAGAAGAAAACCAGTGTGTCCCCCTCGTCCCCACCTCCTAACTGAAACAGGTTTTGTGTTCTTTCGGCAACAAGCGTCTACTTACAAAAACAGCTGGTTCTCTTAGAAAGTATGCATCCAACTAATCCTCCACATAAATACTTGGCCTCAACAGAGAAAATAAGTTTGCCATATTCAGCATAAAACTTGATTGCACTTGTCTCCTGGCCTTTGAACAAACAGGGCTACTTTTCCCATCAGGCACTATAAGCACAGTGCCTAGGCTGGGGCCCAAGAACATTTCGAGAGCTGATTAAAATACCTTAGACCTGGGGGCTGGGGGGCGGGGTGTGGAGAGAAGGAACTGTTCTGCTTCCTAAATATGGAAATTGTGAAATCAGAATTTTAAAATGTTTAGTGATATAGCTGCAAATTATAGCATATGTCAACTTCAATGGTTATTAAACCCAATATTTATAAGCATCTCGTTAAAATTAAAAGTAGTTTGTAGATTAGATTTCCTTAATATTTCTCATCGGTACCCAAGGATTGCTCAGAAGTCCTAAGCTAGTGGCAAATAATTTCAAAAGTCAAAGTAGAAAATGCCTTTCAAGGGTTTTGTTGCCCCCAAATTATGGTGGACGGGGGTGTATTGGAACATGTTTGATAAGATACAGGAGACTCTGTCCAAGGCCAAAGACCATCTTTAAGTGGCCCCTTTCCTCTCCCTGGGTTTAACTGTCTCTCCAATCCACGTTCTTCCTTTGATTCAACCTTTTCTTTGTTCTGTCCCACTGGTCTTGACTATTTCTTTAGCAATCACAAGGGGAAACACTTTGGATTTGCTTGTGTTACAGACTACTTACATTCCTTTACTTTTATTTTGAGGGCTTCCTTAAATCTACTTACGTATCTATGTTATATTTCAACTAAAGCGAGAGCCTTGGAAGGGAAGGCATTTATTTATTCATTTATTCATTCAACAAAGCTACCGTGTGTTGGCTGCTTGGGATACAAATTTGAGTGAAGCACCTTCCTTCTCTATGGCCCCTTCCTTCAAAATGTTGCAGTCTAGGAAAGCAGGTGTGTAGATAAGAAGCAGCTAGGTTACAGCATGGCTGCCTCCTGGAGTATTCTTCTCTGTTGCTTACACTGGCATTCGATTTAA
>PVKM010034118.1:0-15671 GCA_004027735.1 Carollia perspicillata
ATTTTTAAATATTAGGTTTGGTTCAAATAAACCTAAGGACCTTTAGATTTATTCACTCTAGCCCTAGCCATTAGGGCTAGCCATTAACATTATTTCCTACTCTCCTATAGAGTCTCACATTATATTCTTTAAAATTCACTTCATCACTTGAGTCTTGAGTCTTTTTTTTAATCTGCTGACTGATAGACAGATTCCCAAATTCAAATCTTATCTTACACACTGTAAGAGCTGTCTTCTGTAATATAACTGATGAGAAAGGTAGTCACAGAGAAGGATTTGCTAATGAAATGTTTCTTTCTTACGCTTTGGTGACACATTAGGTAGCTTCAGCCACTTGACATAAAATATAAGCAACATAAAAATAAGCCATACAAATGTGGTCTCTAGTCTATTGGTGTCAAGTACAAATTGACCAGGTTTATATGTAAATAATATTGAGAAATTTATGTATGTATATGTCTGTAAAATCAACATACAGAAATGCAGTAAAAAAAATTTAAATCAATCAGCCCACACATTTACTGCATTTTCTGAGTGTCCACTAGACACTGCCTCAGGCCCTAGGAATTCAATGTTGAGAATAAAAGGGCCAGGACCTTGTTCTCATGAAGCTAACAGCCCATTAGGGAAACCAAGCAATACATACATAATCAGAAGTGTTAGGAGAGCCACGAAGAAGGAGAGAGGGTACAAGACTGCTCTTCGCATGAGATCAAACCCCAGTGTGGTAGAGAGGGGATCGTCAATGAGCCTGCCCTGTACAACTTGAAGGATGGTACAAGTTATCAAGGAGATGAGCAAAGAGGTGGAGGAGGAAAGGGAAGAACCTGTGCAAAGGGTTTGATGCAGGAGTGAACCCAACATGATGGGAAAAAAAGAGAGAGAAGTCTGGTGTGACTGGTGGGGAGCAGGTCGTGTTGGGCTAAAAGGTTTGGATTTACCTCTCAGAGCAGAGAGAAGCCCCTAGGGGTGACTTTTAGAGTGGAGTGACATACCTCGTTCCCATTTTGAAAGGTCAATGTGGCTACTGTGTGAAGAACGGGTCAGAATAGAACAAGAATGGAGAGCATTTAGGACGCTATCGCCATCCTCCAGAGGAGCAGGGTGGGGGTGTGGATGAAGGTGGAGGAAGTGGAACGGGCCAAGGTGAATGGATTCAAATCAATAGGGACTGGGTGTGGGGGATGAGTGAGAAGCAGGAGTGAATGATGAGCCCTTATTTTCTGACTGGAGGATGTTAGTGTCGTTCACTAAGATGGGGAGCAAGGAGAAGGTGCTACTTCACACCAAGGCCCCACTTCAAGAGTGTTTTAGGGGTGGAGGTGGGAATGGAGGTCCATTTCAGCACCACTTCCCCCTCCCAACTTTATTTCTTGATTGCAGAAGACTTTATTTCATTGGTCCATTTTTACTAAAGGTATGAGTAGCGTGCTATCCTGTAACTTCAGAGAGATACTTTTGAGAAGGGCAGGGGAAGAGGGAGGAAAGTTGTGGAGGCAGAGCTTTCCAGAGAAGGCTGAGCACTGCGTTCAGTGCAACGGGAGGCACAGGAACCAGAGTGGACATCATGAAAGACGCCACTGACCCAAAGAAGGTACAGATGGAGGAACATTCTGATTACTTCACAACTTTGCTGAGAGCTCACAATGCTCTAACTGCAACATTTCCCTCTTTGCTTTCCTTTCTTAGTGAGTGGGTAATGCACCTATTACTACACCGTAAAGATAACAGGACAAGGAAGGGCAAACTGCTTTTCTCATTCAATTGTCTCTCTGAAGCCCTCTCCCTGGGCCAAGCACTCAGAAAGGAATGCTGAATTTACAAATACAGAGAAATTGCTTCTGAGCATGATTAAATGTTCTCCATCTTTCTTTCACACAAAAGCATGCAAATACCAAGCTGCTAGATTGTAAAATCATATAGTTTATTTTAAAATTATATGACATACTAATTATGATTAAACATTTTGCAATAATACAAAAGCATTTGAATAATCAGTTGGGACTTCTTATGATTTCCTAATCAACCCCTAAATACACACCCTAGTAGCTCTCAGATGTGGTTTCTAGACCAAAAACATCAGCATCACTTGGGACTTTGTTAGAATGCAAACCCCACTCTATGGAATTAGAAATACAGGAGGTGGGGCCCAGCAGTCTTTTCCATAAGCCCTCCAGGTGATTCTGATGCATGAGAGCATTGGAGAACCACTACCTTAGAACACAGCTTCCCAACCTGTTCACATCTTGGCAAAAATAGAAAATGATCAGGTATATTGTACATTATCCCATGTTAGGAGGATGAGGCTACCAGAGGCCTGAAGCCACCACCCCAGGGGCTCCAGCTGCCCCAGGCCCAGTTCCATAGTGCAGGCCCGAGAGCAGCTCACTTATACCCTTTCACAGCCCACCCGCAAGGAGACTCTAGCCTGGAGACACTCACACTAGCACCGAAGGAAATGCAAAGACACTCACCTGACACCTATGCACAGAGAAGAATGGGTCACTTGTGGCATGTTTCTGCATGGGAATTCCATTCACAGTTAAACTGAATTAATTGCAGCTACATGCTTCAACACAGAGAAATCTCAGAAACAAGTTAAGCAAATAATAAAATAAAATAAACAGCTTATAGTTTGATGATGTTTGTCATATGCTGAACAACTGTTTGTGGCATGTCTCTATGCAGTAAAAAGCCATCCATAGCTCTGGAGAAAGATGCTGAGAGAAAAGGGGGTTAGGGACGTGAACCAATAGGCTTCCCCAATTTTTTATTTCTTGAAAGAAAGCTAAAGAAAAGATAGTAATAAATTAAGATTTGACATAGGGAGTGATATATCGGTGTTTATTATATTACCTTTATTTTTTCTGTATAATTGAAATATTTCCGTTGAAATCTGCTATCAAATTATCTAAGTTTTAAGGCTAACTGTAACAATAGATCTTTGGTGTTAGGCTGAATATTTCCTCTTTCTGGACCTCAGTTTTCTCATTTGCAAAACAGGAGAAGTTTCATCCCGTGACCTCTGAAGCCCAGCTGCCTCTTCCACCCTCTATGACCGATTTCAGGGCCCAAGCAGAAAAGTTGCAAGCCCGTTGCCTTTTCCCTCCCCATACGCCAAGGCCGCGGCCTCCTGGGCTCTTGTTCCTGCCTAGCTGTCTGCCCTAATAGCCCTGTGTCTACAATGTCCTCGGCAACTAGGGTGAGGTCTAATAACACATCACAAAGAAGCAATCATAGGATCTGTGTTTCACATATATTTTAAGCTGAAAAGAATAAAAATAAAAGCAGAAAGGTTTGGCACGAAGACAAGCTGTATTGGATTTAGAAAATGACTTTGAATTGGTAAGCAACTTTTCCTTAAAGGAGAATCTTATCCCTAAGCAATGGATTTCGCCCAGTGGAAGAGAATTGTGAATCAGCATTACAGCGAGGTTCACTACATTATTCCTATTCTGTGGGCATCACCACCACCTCCTAACTCCCACCTCCACATCAGATATGATTCAACACAACTAACTAGCAGGCTCTTTCCATGAAGGAAAGCTTAGCTTATTCATTTTTTACTAATTCTTTTCAGCTCCCCTCAGGTTATATGGGCAATTCCCTCTCCAAATAGGTCTGCTTGTTGATCCTCTGCAAGTGATCAGTCATTCAGGAACATGAAGGGCAAGCATCACGTTGATGAACTACGCCTACAAAGGGTGAGGAATGTCAAAGAATTTATTATGTACTACAAAATATTTCAGCTGCACAACAAAGTAAACTCCACCACCAAGAGTTGTCACATCTTTTTAAGTTTTACTAACTTGCATATTCAAATCAGCAGGCCAGGTTAGAATGGAATTTTCCGTCTTGTGGGTTGTGACACCATATCACAAGTTTGAGAGTGCCAGACACTTCTTCAATTTAATGTGGTAGGAAATATAATGTTGCCTGATTAGGAATATGCATCAAAAATAAGCAAATCTGGTTTTAGCTCAAAGACATGCTAAAAAATCATCTCCTGGCCTCGGTTTCCTAATATGTGATATGTGCAAATTGGACATTATTTATATAGTCCCTCCAATCCCTAAAATCCTTTGGTTCTATGGAATGACCAAATAAACCAATTGTTCTGGCCTTGTATATATAGTTTCAGTCCAAGGTTTATATATTTTTTGTCAAAAATATAATAAATTCATTAATGAGTCATACAGACACTAGCTAGATTCAATGCAATGTATATATATACATATTTACTTATTTGTAATATATATATAAATATAACAGAATGGAAAATATACACTATAATATGTACTTACATACACACACACACATATACACACAGAAGGGAAAAATACACATTGCTTCTCACTTTTCATACAAAATAAATGCCCTGTATCTGCATATATGCCCTGGATATATTAGCATACAGTTAATGCTTGCTGAATTAATTAATAGGGATAATAAGTTCATGTTATGTCAGGGGACTATGCTGGGTACTCATGGCAATTTCTCATTTAATCTTTTCAAGCCACTCTGAGGGGCAGATACTTCTTACCTGCTGTGATCACAAAACTGTTAGATACCAGTCAGGTTTCTAAGTCTCTCTTGGCACATCTCACTGACAACATGAATACCCAAAAGGTAGACATGTGCTTTCTAAATGAACTTTTTAAAAGTTTCACCCTCGTGTATCACTCTAACAACTTATAGCCTCCATTCAACACTACCTACAACTTTGTTCTTCTTTTCTTCAGTACTCCTGTGACATTTTCTGTTATTCATTGCCATGATGATATGCCTCTCCGGTGACTGGCAAACAAAGCTAAAATTATGGGGCCTAGAATGAGAATTAATCAGCAGGATCCACCCAGACCTGACTGTCCCTTAGATAAATACAGTTGACTTTTACTATCGTGTGGATGATTTACTTTGTGAATTACCTGTGGTACCTATTTTATCTTCACCAAACTTCTTGATATATTAGACTAAGTACATCAACTTTATCACTTCCTTTAAGGGGGCTATTAGTCTGGTCAGAAAATGTGGCCAATGATGAACATTGGATTACAAGAAAATTATCTGACAGGGATTTTCATACCCACATGGAAAAGACGAGAAATGTCAACTCAGGCTAGGGCAACTAGTAATTAGTTGAACAGCTGTACTCAAAAGGCTAGTGATTAAGAAAAAAATCTCAACCTGGATAAAGAATTGTGCCATGGGGTTCTGTTCTTGATCTTGATCTGTTCCCAAATATTATCAACAGCTTAGATAACAGATGGTAAGGTCTTAAAATGTGAGGATGACAAAAAAAATTGAGCGGGATACTGGATTTTATACACCAAAATACACTTGACGGTGTGTGAAGAGAGGAGTCCAGGCAAACACACTGAAACTTAACAGAGATAAGTTCACAATCCAAAAAACAAACTTCCTGAGTATAGAATGTTAAAAAAGAAAGTTTTGTTGGACCTTTAAAGAGACACAGGAACTTTCACTGACAGTAAATTTCATATGAATCAACAACACAGGATGATTACCTGAAAGGGAGCATCTCTTTTGGCAATGATAGAAATAAGTAAGAAGTTCCTGCAAAACCAAGTAAGTGTCTCACATAAGTGGGGCCACAGGCCTGTTCTTCTCAAACTCACTGCTAATTTACTTCCATACCGCATTTGGTTTCTAGGGATGAACCTTTAAGACCTACACAAAGCGATGTTGACACTTAAAGGCGTAGGCACACTGGACTCGATTTCTCATACCAGAAGGGTCCCATGTCAGATGAAAAGACATTAAAAAATAAAAATAAAATTTGTAGAAAAAGATATGTTTAGTCTAGAGGAAAGAAGACTAAAGAAGGATATGATAGCTATCTTAAAATATTTTCAAAGTGGTTGTATGGAATAAAGATAGTCTTAATGTGAAGAACCCATAGAGGCCAAATGAGAACCAATAGGTCCAAAGAAAACAGAATGCTCCTTGGCATAGGAAATGTGTGATGTAATGTTACGAGAGTATGAGCTCCTCCACTTTAGAAAGGGGGATAACAGACTGAACGATCTGCTGGGCGGATGGTACGTAGGAGCTTAACACATCAATGGGGGGTTTGTCTCAGTGAACTTGGAGTCTCTTGCAAACCAGAATAAACATGAATTCACTATCTACAAGTTACCTAAAAAAAGTGACATTAAAGACTTATTCATGTTACTCATGGTCTCAGCAAGACATGGTTTGAAGTTAAATCTGCTACCCACCCACTCCTCAAATATGTATATACATATTCACACATTAAAAAAATCATATTATTTTTGTCAAGGTGAAATAACCAGCAAAGCCTCATAAGTTCATATTCTACTATTTGAAATGTAATAATTCAAAGGGGAATAGGATCAAAGTTTGCCATCTCTGTGGAAAAAAAAATGTTTGTGAACTAAATTGTTAGTATAAACAAGATTTGGGGCTGAAAGCTTGGCTTTGTATCTAAAGTCAATAAAACACACCATTAAAAATACATGTAATTTGCTTATGATTTCTCTACAAATAAATCTTTCCAATTCCTTAATAATCCATTCTTTCCCCTATATCAAGTAGGACTTAACAGTTATAAATACTAGTTAGCAGCAATTACTCTGAATACTGTACAGACATGCAAATAATAAAATTAATTTTATTATATGTTAAGAAATTCAGCTTTTGTGTGAACTGAACATTCACAAGTTTAAATTAGGCCCCATTAATTCAAGTTACTTAAGGGTCTTCTTTGATGATACATTGCTTTACCTCCTTCTTGATTACAGATAAGCAAGATATGATGATAGATCACTACTAACAAAAATGAAGCAATTATAATCTAGAGAGAGGTAAAAGTGAATATTCTAAGTAGTCCAAAACTTATCTTAAAGGATTCAACCAAAGCTAGAGGTCACACAAACTGACCATAAATTACAGAAACTGTGAGTCGCACATAGGACCCAATGCCATCGAGTGTATAACTGGTAAGGCCACAAAGGCATGTGACCTCTGCAGGTACACAGGGCCCCACACTCAGAATGGGTTTAATGTTCAGAATTTAATATCTTGCAGGTCTTAATTTTTTAACACTGGGCCCTACAGATTATGTAGGCAGTCCTGAAGACTGAGATAGAAAAAGCAAGCAAATGAAATGCATGCACACTGGCAAATTCTAAATATTAATGAGCAACAATATCCTGTAATCAAGGCACAGCCTGTTGGTTAAAGTTATAAAGCATTACTTTGCTTGTTTAATGTGTAAACCAAAGCTAACTAACAAATTTGTTCATTGTTTTTCACTGCTGCAAATGCAAACTGCCAACCAGTAAAGCTTGAGTATTCAAAAGGAATCAGCCACCACTTCAAACTCCATCAAAAAGTCGTGTATCACTTTCAGGAGGCACGAAATCTAGGTACATTTTTCCTGGCGTTACAGAAGGAGTGATGAAGCAAGTGTGAGTTTTAAGACAACAAACAATCTCTTCACTTCACTATGGAAAATTAGAAGTAGCAGAGAACCCTTGTAGCACTTTATGCTTCCTCAGCATTCCTTGGATTGTGAACTACCAAAGCCACAAATGAATGAGGAAATTCTGAACCTTTGCTCCAACTGTATTCTCCTTGAGCTGGGTTGTAAAGCTCCTTTCACCAGTGAAGAACATATATACCTTAAATCCACATTTGCAGGAAAGAAGGAATTTCTGAAACTCTAAATGTCACAAATAAAATCTTGTGTATATCACTCTCTCCTCAACTTCAGAATCTAGTTCATTTCTGAACACAAATCTAGAAATGAAACAATCAGAAAAAAGTCAGGATGAAGTACTGAATATGAAACCCATCTTAGCTTCAACTTAATATTTTCCCTATTTAATTTTGAGTTTGGAAATGCAATCTATATAGCTCTGGAGAAGTTTGTTAATAGCACCTTAGATTTATATAACAACATTTATTCCAAAGAGCACAAAGAACATTCACAAACAGCATACAACTTGTCCATATACTTTCCCTATAAAAATCAGGGGGAAGTGCATTGTGCTCACTTTTTTAATGACAGCACTAAGGCACAAAAGGATAAAAGCTTTCCCAAGACCTTGCCCCCCCCACACACACAGAGCAATTCATCTCTCCTTTTTAATACTGTTATATTATTAGAATCTCAGGGAAAGATTACTATTATGAAATATCTTCCCACAAAAGATATTAGTTACAATGTCATTTCAATTATAAATCATTTTATCTGCAGCATTATTAAATAATTTTTAACAAATATGTAAATTAAGAGTAGATTATATTTTCTTAATCTCATTCTGAAATTATATTTAAATTTACCACTAGCTCATATTGCACAGGCAAAGGAAAACTAATATATGGACAACCTGTGATAGGAGCAGTCTATTAAATAAAATTATACTTTGATTTATAAACCTGCCTTTCAAGAACAGGGCTTTTAATTTCTGTTAGGGCTCATACACAAATTTTAAAAGAGCCATAATTCATTCGAAAAACACTTTCTAACCTATAATTCACAATTCAGTTGCCTCACTACCTTTCATCTCAAGCTCTCATTCAAATAATTGCAGATCTGTTGCTCAATTTTGAAACCCTCCTTGGAGTCACTTCCTTAATTGGCGTTGTGACGTCTTACGTCATGATGTTGCGTCACCATGTGATGACGCTGTGCCATCACACACATCATCGCATATTGACACAATATCATGGCATAATATCATCAAATTAAATTCATCAGCATTCCCTCAGCCTGGCCCCAGGAAGGGCGAGAGAGATTAAAAGATTTTCTTTGCTCTTGTCAAAGAAAAGATTTTCTTTGCTCTTTCCCGGTCTCTAGGCGGGTACAGCAGACTTCACAAATCATTTCCTGGACCTCAAATTAGGGGCATTCAAAAATAAGGGAGAGTTTATGGGTACAATTTTCATAGGTTATTTGCTTTGACCCACAACTAATAAAACTTGACTCCCATCTTAGAGATAAATATTCACATATGTTAGTATCTCTTTTTTTTTCAGGTCATATTATAAGGTAGTGTTTGGCTGCTAAAAAAAAAGAAAAAGAAAAAAAACTAATTCTTTGGCTCCTCATTTCTTGCCTTCACCATCTACCTTCCCCCAATTCTTTTTCCTTCTCCCCCACATTCTGAAATAGCAAGTAATGAGAGGGATGGCGGAGGCAGATGCAGTAACTTCGATTAGAAACATTCACATCAGGTCAGAGGCAGTGGGGAAAGCTATGACAGGGACCTTTTGCCATCACGACTTTCAGAGAGTCTCCCTAGTAGCAGCCATTATAAACATGGAGCATTTAGATCAGACAAATCTCATCCAAATGTTATCAAAATGACATCTGGACGTTATCTGAATTTACTTATACATTCTTCCAAAAACATGTAGTTACCAGTTAATTAAACATAACATGCAATTTGTGCTTACCGTCAGTGAATGGCCTCTCTTTTATTAACTCAGTCACTATGTGCCTGGCACTGTTCTAGGTTCAAAGGCTCAGGTAGAGCAGAAGATACAGTGTCATTTTGAGGAGCTCACAGAGCATTTAGACAAGCAACAGATTTCAAACGGGGCTCTAATGATGTTCAGACAGATGAGTTGCCACAAGGACCCTGCACGGGAAGTAACATGTCTTTGAATCTTAAGAAATGAATAGGCATCCCTGACCATGTGGCTCCATCGGTTGGAGCATCCTCCTGTGCACCGAAAGGCTGCAGTTTCAATTCCCAGTCAAGCCACATACCTGGTTGCAGATCCAGTTCCCACCGGGAGTGCACACTACAGGTGACTGATCTCTCTCTCTCTCCCCTTTCCCTCTCTCTTCCATCCTGTCTCCTTCTGTCTCCTTCTCCCTCCCCTTCCTCTCTTACTCTCTCTCTAAAATAAATAAACATATCTTCAGGTAAGTATTGAAAAAAATTAATAAGCAGAGAAGAAAAAAAATCCCAGGTTCAAATTTTAAAAACTGGGCATATGGGAGACCCCAAAGTATTAAACTAATTCATACTTTCGATGTTTTCTCAAAATTATTTGTTCATATAAATGCTATTTTGAGGGGTACTGACTCACACCCCTCACACACTAACATGGTCATAATCCTTGATCATAATTCCAAACAGCTTCTAGATGACTCTTAAATACAATACATCAGTGCAGTAGAGTTATCTTTTAGGAAAATTTTCTATCCGTGAAGCTAAATATGTTATTCTGTCTTCATAACCAAATAAAAATTGAAAATCAAAGTCACTTGTGTTTTCTTGAAAGCATTTGACTAGCCACAACAATCTTAGTAGCTTTTTTCCTGGTATGTACATAAAGATGGATTGGAAAAATCCGTGCTGATGATTTATCATTTAAAAATAGGCACTGAAGGAAATTTGTTTTTTATATACTGTGGAAGAAACTGCAGCTCAGTCAATAGTAAGTGATTATATATTCTGACATTTGTTCACACATCAAAGCCACTGATAAGTATTTTCTACTGTTACTATCATCCTCAAGAGATGTTTAAAACTGACGTGACCAGAGAGTAAAACTCTAGGGGAGTTCAACCCTCAAAGACTCACCACCATCTTCTCAGAGTTAACTGATGTTGAGAGGCAACTTTTTAAACAAGTTTATAAAATGTCACTTTCTAGCGTTTGTTATATATCCTTTCGGAAGTCAGTGATTACTCAAATATATATAATAAAAAGCAGAGAATTAGCAACTAGACACCCAAAGACATACAATAAGTAATAATTGGTGAGAGAAGAAAATTTCCAAATACCAATTCTCCCCTACATATAAAACATATAAATTTTTCTCATGAATTAGTAACAAAAAAAGGTATAATAAGAAATTTATTTGAATAAGTGATTCCGTTTAGAAAACAAAATACAGAGAATATGAGGGGACGTATCTGAAGAAGATGGAAACCCGTAGCTGTAGGCTATGAAGTTAATGAACTTCTTAAGACTTGTTTCCTTAAGAATGTCAAGTACATCTTTCTTTTAAATTCCAAGTCCAGAAGAAAAAAATAGCAACATCAAAAATGTCTTGTTTTTGCAGATTTATTCAGGTGGCTATTAATGTACTTTGAACCTAGATAGAATTCATTTTATGCAACAGAGATATGTGGCAACATTTTTACTTGACATATCTTTTAGAGCAAAGGATTTTTTGGTAGTGGAATAATCACTCATAACATGCCTGTTTTATGAGTCTAGAGTTCCACATGCTAGCTTTCTCAGATTGGGACTCAGCCCTGCACCTCTGTCTCAGTTATGTGGTGATGGACCGGGCCTGGCCGTGGGGAAGGGAGGTGTTCACAGGCAGCCTGTCTGCATCCAGTCTATACGCATGTTGAGATGTATATTCTACACCTACATCTGAGGCAAGCATGATGAACACCTATACTCATTTCCTACTCCCAGAACTTTTCTTCCTGAAAACCTCTCAGGTTCTCATGAACTAGAGCAAAATAGCCCACAGGGAGACTTTAGATTTTATTTACTTATGTGCACAATTTTCTTTTAATTATTCAATTCAGGGAAAGAAAACAGTGAAAGTACCTCCATTTATTAAGGACCTGCTGGCTACTACTACTAGAAATTGTGTTATGTGTTTTACATGTTATTTAATTCAGCCATATATTTAACGATCTTGAAGAGGAACACATTTATTAACCAATATAAGCTATAAAATTCAGCTATTTGAATTAATCTGATAGCTCATCATTTTTAAATAATAGGTATATTAACATTTCCAGATGCCTCTATGACCTGGGCACTGTTATTTTAAAATTAACCCAATTGATTATCATTTCCTGCAATTTCTAAGTAAGTGGATAATGATAGAGTTACCAACTGGAGTAATAATCTCTGGCTTTGTGGTCCCTCTAGTGGAATAGTCAGCCTCAAAGCCATCTTCCTCTCCCCATACTCTCCTTCGGTCTGCTAGCACTCAGGGACATTCGAGTGCTGCTATGTCCCCCAGCCGCTGCTCTACCATCTGGGATGTCTGTTGCCATAGCTCTGCTACTCTTCCTGATGACCTGGACTTGATCAGTGCTATCCGGGCTCCCACCTGGCCACTCCCAAGAGCTCCAAGGCTTCAGAAGCCAGTGTTGGAAAGAATGCTTTCCTCGAGATTGGAAGCACATCCTGCACTTCCATACCAGAGCTACGGTCCTAACTTGGTACTCGTCAGCCTCAGAACTTGTCAAACCCTGTACTTGTTGCATTTGGATAAGAAAAAAAAAATGTTTCAGCACTCTGCGCTTGCTGGGGACTTGCTGCACTAGCCAGAACCTGTATAATTCATGGGACTGCCCCGCGAGAGAAAATGCTTCATCGTCCAGTACTGGTCAGTTTCAGCACTCATCAGGAGTTCCAGAACAAATTATCAACGAGTATCAAGATACTACTGTATGTACTTTTTCACAATAGGGAGGGAGGGTCCCAGAGTGTGACAAACAGGAGGAGCACAAATTAAAGCTAAGGGTGGGTAAACCTCCATTTCTGAAGCACCTACTTGCCCCATCTGCTTCTGGCCTTTCCCAAGGTCTCTGCAGGGGGAAGGCCAATCCCAAGGAATTTAGATACTCAGAGCTAATCAGAGCTGCAAGGGGGAGCAGACGGCGGCTGAACTGGCTAAACCCAGGTATGCAGAAGTCGAGGCCCAGCAAATGTGGTGAAATATACATGACAAAATAAAAAAAAAAAACTATACCAAGGAAAGAGTTGGGCTTGATGCAGCACATAATACAGAGCCACTGCTATTTACACAAGAGTTAACAGTGTCATGAGAGTGGCATTTTGGAAAGATCCAGAGGGGATTGGAGGAAGCAACCATTGGAGTCAGGGCTGCCGTGATACTGCAAACATGAAAACTGCGGTTGGCTGGTGGCAGGGCCTGTGGGGGAGTGAGAGTCCAATAAGGGACATTCAGTAGGATAACAGTCAGCACTTGTGAACATATTGAAAGAAAAATACAACTCCAAGGAATTTTAGCATGAAGAACGGGAAGAACATTGGGCTACTCACAGAAACGGGAATGTCAGAGTTCGTGGTGGTGGAGATGGTGGTACAGGAAATCAGATACATAGATGTGATTGGTTTGACAAGACAGGGGTGCCCAAGTACAAATCTTGAGTCTGATTATCACTGCCATGGTTCCAGGAGCTCGCCGAAGTCAGGGATAGAGATGGTGGGGTCAGGGTAGAGGGCACCTATTTCCCAAAAGGAGGTTCAACACAAATCTGTTCAATAACAATTAAAATTCCCAGCCAAAACAAACTAAATCCATTCATTCGTTCATTTAAAAAAATAGCAAGTTAACATGGCTTTCCATGTGAAAAAGAAATGTTTTTCTTTCTTACTCAAATCTATTCAGAAAATGATTCGAATCATTCACACTCCAAAACTTTTACTGAAAAGCTCTGATTTGTTCAAAGAAGAATTACTTTTAAAAAGGGTTTAAAAGGGGATAATTCCTTTAACACTGAAGTCTGTAACTTGATGACATTTTTTTTCTCAAAAATTCCACTAATTGGATTTTCTTAACACTTTTTTTCTTTTTTCTTTTTTTAAATTTTATTTTGTTATTCAAGTACAGTTTTCTGTCTTTTACTCCCATCCCAGTCCATGCCCCCAGTGCTCCCCACCTCCCTCCCATTCCCACCCCCCTTAGTTTTTGTCCATGTGTCCTTTATACTTGTTCTTGTTATCCCTTCCCTTTTTCTTAACACTTAATAATAGCAAAGTCATCACATTGGAGACAGCTTATGTCATTCATCAGCTTTCTCTCCAGGGCCCTGAGAACACCTGATGATGATTTCACTCAAACTGATCATTCACTGAACATATAATCATTAATAATTTAGTAGAACAATAGATCTATTACTTAATATAGTGCTAACCTTTTATAATGTTTCTACCCAGGGAAAGGACTAATAATTTGTCACAGAATAACTTATATCAGGCCTTAGCTTTTGGAGGTAACACTGTGTGACTCATGGAATAGCTAAACACATGCAATTATAAACCACATTAGGAGGAAATAGTTAACCTTTGTGTAGCATTTAAGAGTTTACGAAGTACTTTCGCAGACATTATGTCATCTGATGCTCAAAACAACCCTGAGAGAAAGTATCATCAACCCAACCTGTTTTCTAGGTAAAGACAAGAAGGCATAGAAAAGGGACGTGTTTGCCTAAATCGGCTTACTTATTGAGTGGTGGAGCTGAGATTCTCCCCCCAAATCTGTGCTCTGTCTTCTGCACCACGATTGTCTTGTGGTGTGAGAAATACTGCTGCCAACAGCCTTTTTGAAGCAGGCCGTCCTTCGCACGCAGCTGCAACAGCCCATCGTGCTATGGCTCTGTTTCCTTCTCTTTCTTGGCCACCTCCCACTGGTGATCAAGTGTTCTCACGTGGGCTCCTGCCAAGGGAGCATCATGAGCTGCCGTTTTTAGGGTAAAACCACTTATTTTCTCATGAACCAAATCACATGCAAGCATTTCCGCAATGCACACCCATCATCTCTGTAGCCAAGGAAGTCGCACATCTGGTAGTAACAGGTGCTGTATTTATTCTGTTTAAAATGATTCCTGCCATGTGACAGTTCGTGTGAACAGCAAACAGAATTCTACCCAATCAAGAATTACTCTTTATCTCAAATTCTTAAAGGAGACTTGCCTTACTGTAAGCTAATTTTGTGAGAGTTCGTTTTGCCCATTCAAAATTTAGCTTGATTTGAGAAATTCTCTGGGATGTTTTTTATCAGCTCTCTCTCTCTCTCTCTCACCAAGACTGCCTATGAAGAAAAGCAATGCTTTAGTTATCCGATCCACTCTTGAGAGTTCCTCGTTATGCTTAAATGTCTCCCCTTTGTTTAAAAGAATATCATCCTGCAATAGATGCACGCAATTAAAAGTATCATTAGGTAAAATTGACATTTCTTTTATAGCAAACCTGACCCAATTTAGAGTAGCCTGTCAAGCCCTTTCTTTACTAGTAACATAAATCATTTTGTCACAATAATCTTTATTTTCGTCTTAATCATTATTTTTTTTTTTGCTTTTGTGAGTGATATTTGTGTAACAACACTCTGAGGACCACATAAAATATACTTGACAGCAAAGCCCCTGAAAAAGTGGTTTGTGATTTAGGGGGAAAAACAAGGGGAGATTTGACTACCACTGCACATATTTAGGTAATTGTATGTGCCTGATCCCTTTAGACCAGTAACAGCAGACAACAGAGAAAAGTGTTTTCTCACTAAATGAAGAACTTTCTCTAATATGGTCAACACTGAGTCTTCCCCACCCCTTTCATCTTCTCATATTAGTCAAGGATAGCCTTCCAAAATACCTGGTATTAACAAACTCTTTAATAAATTAAAATTTCAATCACTTAGAATTGTGCTCAAAAGACATAGGAAATTTTTTTCAGTCTTCCCATTATAGTTGACATACAATCAAGACATACAATAGAATGATTAGACATTTACATACCTTATGAAATGGTCAACCTGATAAGTTTAGTATCCATGTGACACCATAAATAGTTATTACAATAGTATTAACTATATTCTTTATGTTATACTTCACATCAAAACATAGGTGGTTTGCTAATCAAAATCATATTCTTTAAGGGAACTTGCTGCCA
>PVKM010034119.1:0-15688 GCA_004027735.1 Carollia perspicillata
AACAGGAACAGAATCTCAGAAATGGAGATCACATGGAGGGTTATCATCAGAGAGTGGGAGGGGGAGGAAGGTACAGGGAATAAGAAGCATAAATGGTAGGTGGAAAATAGATAGGGGGAATTAAAAATTGTATGGGAAATGGAGAAGCCAAAGAACTTACATGTATGACGCATTGACACAAACTAAGGGGGGTGCAGGGCAGAGGGTAATAAAGTGGGGAAAATGGGACAACTGTAGTAGTATAATCAATAAAATATACTTAAAAGAGAAAGGAATATGAAATTCCAGCAATAAAAAATGAACAAAAGATTGGAGCCAAAGACCTTAAGTGCTTGCTTTTTGCCCATTGACCAGGTGGCTAGAACTATCTGCATTGTCTATGTAGCATGGGGTTTTTATTATTTTTATATAAAGCCATTTCTTTCATCTGTTTTTAGTAATGACAAATGCAGTTTTTTTAAAGCCTGTTTTTTCTCTATACACTTTTAAAGGTTTTTAAATTGTATCATATCTAGTCTTGTTGACAATTTGAAGAACCTAATTTTAATTTGTAATAAAAGTTTACAACTTGATTTTCTCAAAAAAGTCAACAAACTGCAAGCAGGTATTAATACAACTCTCAAATAATAAAAAATTAAATTAAAATAAAAATTTAAAAAAGAATTAGAGCAACAATCAACAGAAAATCAGTAGAGAAAACCAATAAAACCAAATTCTGGATCTTTGAAACAATCACTAAAATTGATAAACCTCTAGCCAGGTTAATTAAGAAAAACAGATGACAAAGATTACTAATATCAGAGATTAAAGAGGAAACATAACTACCATGAAAATTAAAAGGATAATAAAGGAATACTCTGAACAAGTCTATGCCCACAAATTTGATAACCATATCAAATAGATCAATTTCTTAAAAGACACAATCTTCCAAAACTCACAGAAGAAGAAATAGATAATCTGAATAGGCTTATGTCTATTAAAGAATCAATAACCTTCCAAAAGACTCAGCACCAGGCCCAGATAGATTCATTGGTGAATTCTACCCACCCTTTAAGGAAGAAATTATACCCACTCTCTACAATCTCTTTCAGAGGATAGACATAGAGGAAATAGTTGCAAACTAATTCTTTGAGGGCAGCATTACTCTCATACCAAAACTAGAGAAATACATTGCAAGAGAAGAAAACTACGAACCTTCTCACGAGCACAGATGCAAACATCCTTAACAAAAGAACAACAAGTCATTTTTTTAAGTATGTAAAAAGAATTTTACATCACGATAACGTGAGATTTATCCTAGGTATGCAAGGTTGGTTCAGCATTTGAAAATCAATTCATATGATTCATCATGTCAACAGACTAAAAGAAAAAAATCACATGATCACATCAATAAATGCGGGAAAAACATTTTACAAAATTCAACACCCATTTATGATAGAAACTCTCAGAAAACTAGGAATAGAGTCACTTTCTCAACTCGATAAAAAAAAAAAAAACAACCCTACAGCTAGTGTCATAATTAATGGTGGGAAACTCAAACCATTCCAACTAAGATAAGTACAACACAAGGATGTTCTTTCTTACCAGTTTTTTTCAACATTGTACTGCAAGAAAAGGAAATAAAAGATACACATTGGGAAGGAAGACACAAAATTGTGTTTGTTTGCAGATGACATGATTGTCTATGTAGAAAACCTGAAAAAATTGACCAAAACAAAAGTGCCTGGAATTAACAAGCAATAACAGTGAGTTTGCAGAATATAAGGTTAATATACAAAAGTCAGTCGGTTTCCTACATGCTAACAATGTACAAGTGGAATATTAACTTGAGAACACAAGCCCTGGCTGATGTGAATCAGTGGATTGAGTGCCAGTCTGCAAATCAAAGGGTCGCTGGTTCTATTCCCAGTCAGGGTACATGCCTGGGTTGTGGGCTGAATAGACAGTAGCAGGTGCATGAGAGGCAACCACTCATTGATGCTTCTCTCTCTCTTTCTTCCTCCCTTCCTCTCTCTAAAAATAAATAAATAAAATATTTAAAAAAACACACAATACCATTTATGTTAGTACCCCACCAAATGAAATACTTAAGTATAAATCTTACCAATGCTTAAGGATAAATCTTACCAAATATGTACAAGACTAAATGAGAAAAACTATAAAAGTCTAATGAACAAAATCAAAGAACTAAATAGAAAGATATTCCATATTCATGGAGAGGAAGAATGAATGTTGTTAAGATGTTGGTTCTTCCAAATCTGACCTATAGATTCAATGCAATCCTACTCAAAATCCCAGCAACATACTTTATGGATATCAGCAAACTTATTCTAAACTTGATAAGGAAAGGCAACATCTGTCACCTCAGGCTAGTATCTAGTTGTTTATAGCATAAAAAGCTAGAGATCAGTTCTACAAAAGGATGAGTTCTGCCAACAACCACACAAGTTTGGAAGAGAATCCTCAATTCCAGAAAGGAATGAATGCTTCTTCCTGCCTGGCTGGCACCTTGATTGTAACCTGTGAGAGGTCCTGAAGCAGAGGACCCAGTTGATTTCTGACCCATGGAAGCTGGAGTAGAATAATGTGTGTTCTTTTAAGTACTTTTAAGTTTATGTTAATTTATTACTCGGAAATAGGAAACTAATACAGCCACACTGAATTTCTCAAAATTGCTCGTTCCTTTCTTACCAGGGCATTTCATATCATTTTGGTAAATAAATGATCACCTGGACCTTTTGGCAGAATATGATGAGCTGTTGAGTTTTCCCACCTTATAGAGTAAATTCACTGTAGCATGCCTGCTTCTCTGAGCCTTTTATTCCACCCCCTACCTACCATGGTAATCCTGGCATTTATTTTTCACTTAAAGTGGGTGTTTTCCAAGATTTCAGGAGCCATCCTAGTAGTGTGTCATCACTCTTTCCTGCCTTTGCTAGATTACTAAATCCTCAATAATGGGGAATTTCTCCCATATTGATAAACTTACCACTTCTAACTACATTTTGTCCCTCTTGATTTAGCATCTTCAGGGTCTAGCTCCATATATATCTTCCTGCTGGGTTCTCTAGTTCATTTGATGCATAATCATCTTTCCCTTCCTTTGCCAGACCAATACTTGCCCCACTTGTGACTTCACCTTATTTGTCTGTTGGCCAGAAAAGGAGCTGGGGATTGATTGTGAGAGAATCCTGAATTGTCTTGCAAGGCAGAAGAAGCATGTGCATTGTCTTCAAGCAAAATGAGAATGCTATTTTACCAGAGCAGTGGACCACTTTTGCAGTCCCCGTGATTCAGAGGAATCTGGGAATTTAAGAATTTTAAGTATTCTTCAAATTTCCTCATCTCATGATTCAGAGTCCCTTTCCTTTCCTATGATTGCCCTGTCTTCAACATACAGTTGAGAATTCCAGCTTCTGAAGCTCTTCTAACCTTATAGTCAAGTCTGAACCAGATTCTAAACTTTTTCTGCCCTCCAGTTACAGAAGATGAGTTTCGTTATGTGCTGCCAAGGAGGCTGATTTTCATGTTTTGCCTTAAACTGGTGATTAATCACCCTCATCCTTTATTGTTTTTCTCCAGTGCATCAATAATAGCCACAAAAGTTACCCAATTCCATGTTCCTTGTAATTACTACTCGCCTCAAACCTTTCAAACATCTGAGCCATTGTGCACACTATTGCATCCCTTTCCATCCTGTATCCCATCCAGTTTACCACCAGTGAATGTTTTAACAGTTGCACTGCTACATCATAGTAGTGGCTATTAGTATGCCTCCTACAACCACACAGGAAGTCCTCCTACCTATCTGAATAGGGAGTAATCTAGCTCTAATATCCCATATTTGAGACTACTTCTTGGAACTATTACCAATATGAATTGTCTTGGGTCATAATTCCCAAGAGAACAAATAGTTACATACAGGAAGTTTACTGGGGAATGATCTGAGGAGCAGCACCTTTAAGGGAGTGAGGGAAGAAGGATGAGCAGAGGGGTAACTTAAACCTCAATATGGTTGCCATTAAGCTTCAGGCTCTCCCATGGGAATCTCTGGAAATGGAATTGTCTCTCAGAATTGTTCTGAATTGAAGCAAAGGAGTCAGGCCTTTGTTCCCCTACACTAACCAGAGATTAGATACAGGCTTCTGCTACAGAGATGTAACATTGCACAAGGTTGCTTCTTTGGGGCAATGGCAATTCTTAGAGAGGGACTTGCAATGAGCCTTAGTAGCCCCACTACCAGCATAGAGGGAAAAGAGTGGCTTGGTGGTCTTGATGCAGGTATCTGTCTGGAGAACTTGTTCCATGTACTACAATTTCTAAAGAGGCTAGTAGTCCGTGATTATAGATTGTATTGTAGTTAAGGAGGTTTGCTCTTCAAGCTGAAATATTTTTTTTCAATAGAACGCTTTAGAACAGAATGAACCATTTAACTATATTTCTTTCAGTCAATAAATATTTACAGAATGCTTGCTATGCCAGACACTATGATAGGCACTGTGGATACAACCATAAGCATTATACAATTGAGAGAATAAAAGCATTCCCTTTGGTCCTGACAGATGGAGACTGTGAATTAGAATCATCCTCAACTTAGAATTTAGTCATTATAAACATTGTTTTGAAAGCTTCAGCTGCATCTTTCAGTAGTTGAGGAAAAGGCCATGAAGAAGTGTATGGCTCAGCAACCATGTTATTGCCCACTCCCAATCAGCTAAAAATAAATCCAAAAGAGAAGAAGGTATTAAGGAGATGAAGAGGAACAAGTAACACTTCTCTGTATAATACAATGAGCTACCATGAATGTGAGAGGGGCTGTCTTCCAAACTATGAGGCAGTTGATAGTTTGAGATTGTACTATCCTTGAAAATTAATAGTTGTCCTTTTCTTTCTTTCTTTTTCATTTTTTTGGTTGGTCTTATTAAGATATAATTTACATACAATACATCTCACCAATTTCGAGTGTATAATTTTGTGAAAACTGACCAATGAACAATCATGTAACCACCACCAAAATCAAGATATAGAACATTTCATCACCCCCAAATTTCCTTGTGCTTCTTTCCAGGCTATATCTTCTCTACCAATCCAATGTCTGACACTGTGAATTTGCTTCTTCTATACTATCACAGAAATAAAATTTTACAGTATGTAGTGTTTTGTATCTGAATTTTCACTTAGCATAACCTTTTTGAGGTTCATTAACAAAAATCTGTATGCAAGTATCTATAGCAGCTTTATTCATAATAGCCCAAGCTGGAAACAACTCAAATGTCCATTAACTGGTTAAAGGATAAACAAACTGTGTGTAACACTACTACTCAGCAATGAAATCAACAAACTGAAACACAATAAGGGTCTACTATTTTATGTGTATAATGTTATGGTCTTTGTAATGATAAATTTAATTTACAAAGAAAAGACAATAAAATCATTCAGAGTCTTGATAAAAGACTTTATATGATAAAACAGGTACTTGGATTTTCCATAGCCAGGAAATGAGAAATTGATACTACTCTTGTTTACTGTGAGAGTGATGCCTTTTGCTCATCTATCTTATATCTTCATAACTTCCCTTTCTTATGACCAACATATAGTCTTTTGTAAGTCAACTTGCCAGGATTAATGAAGAGCCAGCCCGATCAATGTAAAATTCCTTACTCAAGTCTGAGATGTAACAATAGTCCCTGGAATGGGAATTGGTAAAACACTTTGGGAAATTGATTCAACTATAAGAAGCATCTTAAATATAGTCATAGTACATATTCACTGAATTCATTTATGGAATTCTGTCCTATGAAAATAGAAGTACAATCTGATTACTATGCAGTGATATTCAGTGCACTTTTATTCATTTTCTTTTATTTTAAATAATAAACTTTATTTATTAGAACTCTTTTAGGTTTACAGAAAAATTGAACAAAAGTGTAGAGTTCCCATGTACTACCTCCACTTCCCCCCACAGTTCCCTCTATTATTAACATCATGCATTTGTATAGTACATTAGTTACAATTGATGAGCCAATATTGATATGTCATTATTTACTAAAATGAATAGTTTACATTAGGGTTCATACTTGGTGTTGTGCAGTTCTATTAGTTTCGACAAATTCATAATGTCCTATTTCCACCATTATAGTATCATACAAAATAGGTTGACTGTTGTAAAAATCCCTGTGCTACCCCTACTTATCCCTTCCCTTCTCACTCCTAAACCCCTGGAAGCCACTGATATTTTTAATGTCTATAAAGTTTTGCCATTACAGAGTGTTAAATAGTGGAAATAATACAGTACCTAATTCAGATTGGCTTTTTTTCACTTAGCAATATGTTTTTAATGTTCCTCAATTTCTTTTGGGACTTAATACCTCATTCTGTTTTGTTACTGAATGCTATTCCATTGCATTAATGTACCACAGTTTGTTTAGCTCTTTACCTGTTGAAGGACACCTTGATTGCTGCCAACTTTTAATCAATCTTGAATAAGGTTGCAATAAATATTTGTATGCAGGTTTTTGTTTTGACATAACCTTTTTAATGAATTGGGGTCGGTACCTAAGAGTACAAATGTTATATTATATGGTAAGACTAGTTTAGTTTTGTAAGTACTGCCAAACTGTATTCCAAAGTGACTGTACCATTTTGCATTCCCACCAGTAATGAATGAAATTCCTTTTTCTCTACATCCTTACCAGCATTTTTGTTGTCATTGTTTTGGAATTTAACCTATCTAATAGGTGGGTAGGGGAATCTCATTTTTGTTTTACCTTGCGAATCCCTAAAATATGGTGTTGAGTATCTTTACATAGTGTATTTGCCAACTGCATATTTATTTGTTAAGGTGTCTATTCAGATCTTCTCACATTTTAATTGGGTGGTTTGTTTTCTTACTGGTAAGTTTTAAGAGTACTTTAAATATTTTGGATGCAAATCTTTTATTATATGTTTTGGAAATATTTTATATCTATCTATGGGTTCTCATTTCATTCTTTTAACAAGTATTTTTCCCAAAGAAGAACATTCTAGTTTTAATGAAGTCCAACATATTAAATTTTTTCTTTTATGGATGCAGCTTTTGATATTATATTTAAAAATTCATTGCCAAACCCAATTTCATCTGGGTTTTCTCCTATATTGTCTTATAGAATTTTTATAGTTTTGTGTTTTACATTTAGGCCTATGATCCATTTTGTGTTACCCTTGTGAAAAGTGTAAGAGGTATAAGGTTTGTGTCTAAACTCATTTTTCCCCATGTTCCAGCACCATTTGTTGAAAACAATCTTCTTTTCATCATTGAATTGACTGCTTCTTTGTCAAAGATTGGTTGATTATATTTATTTGAGTCTATTTCTGGACTTCCTAGTCTGTTTCACTGATCTATTTCTCTATTATTTCAGGAATACCATACTGTCTTGAATACTATAGCTTCATAGTAAGTCTTGAGATCAGATTGCATTAGTCTTCCACCTTGATCTTCTCCAATATTATGTGGGCTCTTCTGAGTCTTTTGCCATTCCATACAAACTTTAGAATCAGTCAATATCCACAAGTATGTTGCTGGGACTTTTACTGGGCTTTCAATGCATCTGCAGATCATTTGGCAAGAACCAACATTTTAACAATATTGAATCTCCCTTTATGGACATGGGGTATCTCTTCATTTATTTAGATCTTTAATTTCTTTTATCAGAGCTTTGTGGTTTTCTTCATATAGGTCTTGTACATATTTTGTAAGATTTATGGTTCTGTTTTTATTTTTATTTTTTAAAAGAAAAGGGGAAAGGAGGGCAAAAAAGAGGGAGAAAAACATTGATGTGAGAGAGAAACATTGTTCAGTTGCCTCTTGTACACACTCTGACCAGGGACCCAACTTGCAACCCAGGCATGTGCCCTAACTGGGAATTGAACTGGGGGCCTTTCACTTTGTGGAATGACACTCAAGCAACTGAGCCACACTGGTCAGAGGAATGGTTTTATGTTTTTTAAGTATATTTTATTCATTATGTTATTACAGTAGTCCCAATTTTTCCTTCTTTGTCACCCTCTGCCCAGTACCCCTTTCCCTCCAGCAATCCCCCCCTTAGTTCATGTCCATGGGACATACGTATAAGTTTTTTGGCTTATCCATTTTCTATACTATTCTTATATCCTCCTGTTTATTTCGTACCTACCAATTATGCTTTTTAATCCCTGCACATTCCTGCCCCCATTCTCCCCCTTCCTCTTCCCAGCTAATAACCCTCAAAATGATCTCTATACCTATGGATTCTGTTTCTGTTCTGGCTGTTTGCATAGTTTCTTTTTGTTTGTTTTTAGATTCACTTGTTGATAGTTGTGAATTTGTTGCCTTTTTAATGTTCATAGCTTTGATCTTCTTTTTCTTAGACAAGTCCCTTTAACATTTCATGTAATAAGGGTTTGGTGATGATGAATTCCTTGAACTTGACCTTATCTGACAAGCACTTTATCTGCCCCCCACCCATTCTAAATGATAGCTGTGCTGGATAGAGCAATCTTGGATGCAGGTCCTTGCCTTTCATGACTTTGAATACTTCTTTCCAGTCCCTTCTTGCCTGTATCAGCTGATTTGAGAAATCAGCTGATAGTCTTATGGTAACTCTTTTGAAGGTAACTCTCTGCTTTTATCTTGATGCTTTTTAAGATTCTCTCTTTATCTTTAACCTTTGACATTGTAATTATGATGTGCCTTGGTATGTTCCTCCTTGGATCCAACTTCTTTCAGACTCTCTGTGCTTCCTAGACTTTCATGTCTATTTCCTTCACCAAATTAGGGAAATTTTTCTTTACTTATTTTTTCAAATAAGTTTTCATTTTCTTGCTCTTCCACTTTTCCTTCTGGCATCCCTATGATTTGGATATTGGCATGTTTGGAGATGTCCCAGAGTAGCTTTATACTATCCTCATTTTGTTGAATTTTTGTTTCTTCATTCTGTTCTGTTTAAATGTTTATTTCTTTCTTATGTTCTAAATCATTGATTTGAGTCCCAACTTCCTTCCCTTCATTGATGGTTCCCTGTAGATTTTTCTTTATTTCACTTAGTGTAACCTTCATTTTTTCCTTTATGTTGCTGCCATACTCAATGAGTTCTTTGAGAGTCTTGATCACCAGTGTTTTGAACTCTGCATCTGATAGGTTAACTATCTCCATTTCATTTAGTTCTTTTTCTGCAGTTTTGTTGTGTTCTTTAATTTAGGCCATATTTGTTTGTCTCTTCAATTTGGCAGCCTCCTGTGTCTGTTTCTGTATATTAGGTAGAGCTAC
This sequence comes from Carollia perspicillata, assembly GCA_004027735.1. Taxonomy (NCBI): domain Eukaryota; kingdom Metazoa; phylum Chordata; class Mammalia; order Chiroptera; family Phyllostomidae; genus Carollia; species Carollia perspicillata. The sequence goes on from PVKM010034119.1 coordinate 9,284, forward strand.
TTTGACTCCCTGTAAAAAGCACTTGTAAATTGTGTGGGGTGGAGCATTAGGTAATTGCCAGAATAAAGCAACCCACTTCACCACTCTGTGGCTCTGTTAGGGACAAGGGCTAAGAAAGGGGACTGTGCCACTGTCTGGCTTCTGGTGGTTTGCCTGGCACTCGCCCATTTCTGGTCACTTCACCTACTCTTTGTATGTGACTGGCACCCTTCCAGCTGTTGCCCTGGTGTTGAATTCTACAGTGGGTGGATTTGCATACATTTTAAGACCCTGAGGGCCCTTTAAGCAAAGTTCCCTGAAAATCTGGCAGTTTCTTCTGCTGCCCCAACTGCCACTGGTTTTTACAGACAGAAGTTATGGCTATTTATCTTCCTGGCACTGGAACCCTGGACTTTGTGGTCTGGCCTGGGGCCGGGATTGCTCACTTCCAAGGTATACCTGCTGATTTGTATCCACCACATGTGAATGTGGGACCACCCAGGCCTGTTCCTCTGCTGCCATCACCTCTCCGTGCCATACTGCATCTTCTCATGTCTCCACATCTCCACACCTCCTACCTGTCTGGATGATTGTGGCTTCTTTAAATCCTTGGTTACTGGCGTTCCATACAATTTTATTTTCTGACAGTTCTGGGTGTTACTTGCTTTGATATTTAGTTATAATTCTTTTTGTGGTTGTGCAAGGAGGTAAAGTGTGTCTACCTACACTTCCATCTTGACCAGAATGGTTTTATGTTTTTAATTTCAAATTCCAATATTCATTCTGGCATATAGAAGAGCAATTGATTTATATATATGTTCACTTGTATCCTGATTTTGGCTATAATTGCTTATGAGTCTCAGGAGATTTTTTCCTTTTTGTTGTTGTTATTGTGGATTCGTTGTGGTCGTTGTTGTTGTTTTACCATTTATTTCCCTGTCTTATTGCATTCGTTAAAATTTCCAGTACAATGTCAAATAGGAGTGGTAATAAGGGACATACTACCTTGTTCCAATCTTAGGGAGAAAACATCTAGTTTCTCACTATTAAGTATGATGTTAATTGTAGGGTTATTTTTGTAGGTGCTCTGTATGAAGTTGAGGAATTTCTCCCTGAAGTTTGCTGAGAATTTTTATCCTGAATGGATGTTGGATTTTTTGAATATTTTTATGAATTTATTGATATGATATATGACTTTTCTAATTTAGATATATTGAGGTGATGGATTATATTATTTGGTATGTTGAACCAGTTCTGCATACCAGAGATGGATCTCATTTGGTCATAGTTTGTAATTCTTTTTATACAGTGTTGGAATTGATTTACTAATATTCTGTTGAGGATTTTGTATTTATGTTCATAAGAGACATTGGACTGTTGTTTTTTTTTCTTTTAATCTCTCTGTCTTGTTTTGGTATTAGGGTAATGCTGTCTTCAAAGACTGAGTTGAGAAGTATTCCCTCTGCTTTTATTTTTTGGGAACAGATTGTAGAGAATTGCTATCATTTTTTCTTAAATGTTTGTTAAAATTCACCAGTGAATTCATCTGAGCCTCCTGCTTTTTTTAGATGGTTATTAACTATTGATTTAATTTCTTTAATAGATATAGGCCTTGCAGAAGACCTGATTCTCCTTCTGTGAGATTTGATAGTTTGTGTCTTTCAAAGAATTGGTCCATTTCATCTGGTTATCAAATCCGTGGGCATATATTTATTCCTACTGTTGCTTTATTATTCTTTTAATGTCCAAGGTATCAGTGGTATAGACCCCTTTAATTCCTGATATTAATAATTGGTGTTTCTTCACCTTTTTTCTTAGTTAGACTGGATAGAAATTTATCCACTTTACTTATCTTTCAAAGAACCAGCTTTTGGTTTTCTTACATTTCTATATTGTTTTTCTGTTTTAAATTTCATTGATTGTTGCTCTAAAAATTATTATTCAATTTCTTCTGATTACTTTGGATTCAATTTACCCCTTTTTTCTAGTTTACTAAGGTAGAGACATAGAGTGTTGATTTTAGAACTTTCTTCTTTTCTAATATATGCACTTAATGCATTAAATTTCCATTTAAACACTGCTTTCATTGCATTATACCAATTTTGATGAGTTGTATTTTCATTTTAATTCAGTTCAAACATTTTTATTTTTCTCCTGATACTTCTTTGATTTATGTGCCACTTACAATTCTGTTGTTTAATCTCCAAATATTTTGGGAAATCATTGTTATTGATTTTTAGTTTAATTTCATTGTCTGAGAGCATTCTTTATATGATTTCTATTTTAAAAAATTTGTTGAGCTTTATGGCCCAGAATATTTCGTCTTGATAAATGTTCTGTTGAGTTTGAGAAGAATGTGTATTCTGCTGTTGTTGAATAAAGTAGTCTATAAATGTCGATTACATCCAGGTGATTGATGGTGCAGTTCAGTTCAACTATATCCCTACTTATTTCCTGCCTACTAGATCTATGAAGTACTGGTACAGGAGTATTGCACTCTGCAACTTTAAAAGTGGATTCATGTATTCTTCTTCCAGGTCTATCAGTTTCTGACTCACATATATTGGTATCTTGACACTCAATTATTGGTTCATATATATTAAGGAGTCCTATGTCTTCTTAGATTACTGACCCTATTATTATGTAATTCCCATATTTATCCTTGATAATTTTCCTTGATCTGAAGTCTTCTTTGTCTAAAGTTAATATAGCTATTCCAGCTTCTTTTGGTTAGAGCAATACTATGGTATATCTTTATCCCTTAATTGAAATCTGTCTGTGTCTTTATATTTGTAGTGTGTTTCTTGGGGGCAGCTTACACCTGGATTGTGTTTTGGATCCACTCTGACAATATCTGTCTTTTAAATTGGTGCATTTAGACCATTGACATCTGTAGTGATTATTAATATAGTTTTATTTATATCTATATTACTTGTAATTGTTTTTATTCATTGCCCTATGCTTTGTTTCTCTTTTTGTCTTCTCTTTTTCTGCCCCTTCTTGCTTTAACTGAACATTTTATATGGTTCCATTGTCTCTTTCTTTAATATAATAATTATGCTTATTTTATATTTTTAGTGCTATCCTAGATTACAATATACATTTACAACTAATCTAAGCCCACTATCAACTTTGTGCCACTTCACATGCAGTACAGGTACCTTGTAGTAGAATATTCTCAATTCTTGTCTTCTGCCCCTCATAATCTTGATGTCATTCATTTTACTTACCCATGAGTTATACTCATCTAAAACATTGTTTCCATTATTATTCTGAATAAGAAAAATAAAGTACCTTTATTTATTCTTTCGCCAATGGTCTTCTTTTCTCCATGTAGATACCAGTCTCTGATGTATACAATTTTTTCTCTCTGAATAACTTGTTTAACATCTTTTGTAAGGCAGGTATACCAGTGACAAATTCTGTCAATTTACTTTTGTTGGAGAATTTTTTCTTTCCTCTTGAAGACTATTTTAAGTGGATACATAATTCTAGGTTGGTGGGTTTTTTCCTCCCTTTCAGCACTTTATATATTTCACTTTCCTCTCTTCTTGCTTGCATAATGTTAGAAAAGAAGTCTGATGTAGTTTTTATCCTTGTTCCTCTATAGGTAACATGAGGTTTCCCCCCTCTGGTTGCATTCAAGATTTTCTTTTCGCTTTTGGTTTTCTTTTGTTTGAGTATGATGTATCTAGCTGTAGAATTTTTTTTGGAATATCATCTTTAATGCACTCTGAGCTTCCTGGATCTGTAGTTTGCTGTCTATCATTAATTTTCAGGGGGAAAGTCTCAGCTGTTATTATTTCACTTACTTATTAGGTGTCTCCTTTCTTCCTTCTGGTAGTCTCATTATGTGTATGTTATCCTCTTATAAGAATATTTATATGGATATTCTGTCCTATTAATTTTTTTTCCTTTGCATTTCAGTTAGGGAAGTTTCCATGGTGTATCTTTAAGCTTACTGCTTCTTTCCTTGGCTATATCCAGTCTAATAAGCCTATCAAAGGCATTTTTAAATTTGTGTTACAGAGTTTTTGAATTCTAGGATATCCTTTTCATATTTTTTAGGGTTTCAATCTCTCTGCTACTCTCACTTATCTGTTCTTGGATGTTGTGTATTTTTTCCATTAAAGCCCTCAGCATATCAACCATAGTTATTCTTAATTCCTGGTTTGATAACTCCTAAATTTCAGCTATATATGAATCTACTTATGGTGCTTGCTTTTGTTCATTAGAATGTGTTTTTTGCATTTTAGCACATCTTGTAATGTTTTGTTGAAAGCTATACATGATGTATCAGGTAAAGGGTATTTATGATAAATAGGCCTTAGTATGACATTTTAGATTTACCTGGGTAGGAGTTAGACTGTGTTTACTATTTGTTGTAGCTGTGATATCAAAGTCTAAAATTTTACTGTAGTGTTTGTGCTTTTATCTTCTTTGTCATCTTTGGGTTTCCCTAAGATATCTTACACTGTGTATGAGATTTGCAATTCTTTAAGCTGTAATCACCTATTATTATACAATTAATTTTATTTTGAATAACATTTTCTCTTAAAATTTATATATGTTCATTGTAGGAATTTTGAGAATCTCAGGAAAATATAACCACTCACAACTGCACTGACCCAGCATAACAATTGTTAACAACTTGGTATCATACTTTCATCCTTCATTCTAGATGTTACAATTGATAATAACAAAATAATTGAAGACAATCTAAGTGCACTATTACTGTATAATAATTGAGTACATTATAGTACCTTACTGTTTAATATTACCTACTGAAAAATGTCTATGTAGACTTTCATGGTAGAAAAATGCATATAAATGAAAAAGCAGACTATAACATTATATATAAAACACAATAATAACTGCTAAAATGTGTAGAAAATCTAGGAAATACATATATTTAAACATTACACACATAACAATGATTATATTTGGCAGTGACACTAAGAACAATTTATTTGTTTTTTTTTAATTCTTCTTTCCCAAGTATTATACACACACAGGCACACACACACCAGGGTCTATATTTTAGCTATAGCAGTTTCACAAAGTGTTAGTTAGACTGACACTCAGTACGCTAACATAGAAGTAGCCCAAATTTTAATCACACTTATTTTTCTATGGTGTAATAAACAACCCATTTTCGCAATTATATTAAACAGAGTGGGAATCATGTTATTAGATGGATCTGAATATCAAGCTGCCTTCTCTGAAAAGGAGAAAATTACTTTTAATTTATGGTGAGCAAATAGATTTTTAATTATGACCTGATAACTGCAATATTTATATCTAAATGATTGTAAGTATAACTTCCTTAAAAACTGACAAAATAATAGATAGTCCTTGGTTAATATGCAGAAGCCTTTTCTGGTAGACTTTTTGTCTTTGGTGTTGATAGTAAAATGTTCCAGTGGTAAAATTAATTAATTTAGTCAACATGGCACAATGCATGGTTAGTCAGCCATTAATGCACATAGGCATTAACTGGAGAACTAGTCAAAAAGAATGATTTTCTGGAGCCATACTCAGAGATTCTGAATCAGTAAGCATGTCATATAGATTGCAAATTTGCATTTATATTTTGGAAAATACTCCATAAGAAAAACATGGGTTTTTGATGTTTGGGAGATAGTTATATAAATCCTTGACTAACTCCCCAACTTACTAGCCATGGGGCCACAGACATTATTATTAATAATGTCAGTATAATATAATAGTGGCTTCATTATGGTTGTTGTGAAAATTAAGCAAGGTGATATTTTGAAGAGAACTTTATACATGATATATGCTCAATAAATGGTATCACTTAATAGCAGCAGTAATAATAATTATTATACCCAATATGTAATCATATATTGGAAGTTTTTATGTGTTGAGCATTTTAAGCACTTTTATGACTATTAATTCATTTTCATTTTACAACTCTATGATGTGAGTACTATTATTATACCTACACATAAGAAAACTTAGGCATAGATATTTCAAATAACTTCCTCAAGGTCACCAAGCTAGTATAAATGTTGAAAAGAAACCCAGATTTTAAACCAAAGTAGTCTGGCTCCATATATTTATTTATATATAATTTACACAACAAAAAGAGAACTTATTGCAAATGTAAACTTCAACAGTTATCTTCAATATGTCTGAATTATTCTCCCTCTTCAATTAGTTTTGTATGCCGATTCCAATAGCAATACAGGTGTATCTCAAAAATATTGCAAGTTTGGTTCCAGAGCATTGTAATAAAGCAAGTATTGCAATAAAACAAGCCATAATATTTTTGCTGTTGCAGGGCCTTACCTTCAATTTGCAAACAACTCAATATCTCTGAAGCGCAATAAAGCAAAGTGCAACAAAATTGTGTATGCCTGTATACACAATTGTGTGTCCAAGAGGATACCCAATTTAACCTTT
>PVKM010034120.1:0-15047 GCA_004027735.1 Carollia perspicillata
TTGTTGTTCATTTGTTTGGTCTTAGCTGCAAGCAAAAGTCCACATAGGAGATAAGAGTAGCTGAAGAGTTAAAGATTCCTTCCAAATTTGTTATCACAGGTCAGTGATTTAGCGCTGATTCCCAGTGCTTTGCAGTGTCTATTGAACTGGACGCCCTTGTTTCAATGAGCTTGTTTTCTCTTCTGAGTGTTTGATGCCCATGTAGTAATTGTTTTTGAATATTTAGAATGCCCTCCCTTAATAGCATCAAGGAACAGAGTCATATCTCTCTCCTATACTGTTCATTTCATTGTGGTTAGGAGCACAGTGAAAACAACACCGGAATTATGTTCAAGGGAGAAAAAGAAGAAAGAATGGCCCATTTTCAACAGAACACTAAAATTCTGCTCAGGAACCCTCAGCAGGCTCTTCCTCACATCCCATTGGACAGAATTTGCAGCCTCCACTAGCTGCAAAGAAGGTGAGAAACATCTGTTGTTTTCTCTTCTTTAAACTAGAGGAAGGCATGGGAAAAGAGGTTGAAGATGAACACTGAGGGAGCTATCTAACGATTTCTGTCATGGAATTAGAGATAATAAGCACTGAAAAGTAATCAAATGAGGTGTTGAAGTGATACACTTCTGGTCTTTCTCCAGTCCTTGGGGTTGAGGAGAGGATGGTGCAGGAACAGAGATTCCCAATGAGCACTACCACAAAGGCGAAATGAAAACAACTGTCCTTACAGCTTGATGGAGCCACGTCTGATCCCATCACACAACTTAATTTTGATTAAATTGTTTTTATTTACTTGGGATTTGAATTCCATAATTACAATTGAGTGTACTTAAGTAATTCTCCCAGAGCATCTTTTTAATTAATTCTCTTTTCTTGTGAGGTGTTGCTAGGAAATTTAATTTTACTTAGGCTTCATTAGATCCATAAAGAGCTGTGAGAATACTCTCGTGAGAAAGGGGGGGAAAGGAGGGAAAAGAAAAACTATTGCATCATATTTTCTGGCTGCCTAGAATGCGACAGCCCTTGTTACCTAGGCATTTCATTTAATCCCAGAAAAGCCTCTTTTTTGCTGTCATTTTAGACAGGAACCTTCTTGAGTTTACCTTCGCATTCCTCCTGCCCAGCAGTATCTGGCTCCCAGAGAGCACTTAAATGTTTGTTCAACGAATGAGATTCAGTCCTGTCTAACTTGAAAGCCCGTCTTGTTCATACCGCGGCCATCTCTCAAGAATAATTTCCCTGAGTTGGGTTCTCCAGTTTTCTGATACATTGTGAAAGTTCAAAGTTTTAGATACTCGAGGAAGTCTAGTAAATTCAGAATCAGATTTCAGTCCTTTACTGTCAACTGATTTTAAGCAAGTCACTTAAAAATCTCTTTAACTACTCATCTTTTTCCATTTTACAAATTATAACTAGCATATATAATGCTTTCTAGAGGCCAAGGATTCTTCTAAGCCTTTACAGAAATCAAGCAACTTAACAGTTTCAATACCACTATGAGGTATATAGCCCTAGCGGGTGTAGCTCAGAGGATTGAGCGTGGGCCTGCAAACTAAGAGGTCGCTGGTTTGTGACATCTTGATTCCCAGTCAGGGCACATGCCTGGGTTGTAGGCCAGGTCCCCAGTGCGGGGCTCATGGGAGGCAACCACACATTGATGTTCCTCTCTCTCTCTTTCTCCTTCTCTTCCCCTCTCTCTAAAAAAATAAATAAGTAAAAAATACCACTATGAAGTATGCGTGGTTATTATCTCTATTTCACAAATGTGGAAACAGTGATTGCCACAAAAAATGTTGCATAATAAACCACCCAAATTCAATGGCTTAAACTGATAATAATATACTTTCTTGACTAGGTAGGTCAGTTGGTAGGTCAACTGAGGAATAGGTTGGCTGAGATGGGCTGGGAGGCTCTGGGAATATTTTGGAAATGGGGCCAGTGCAAGGTATAAACAATTAACAAGTTCTTCTCAAGCTTCTGCTTATGCCATAACTGCTCATATGTTATTGGCCAAAACAAGATACCCGGTCAGGTCCATAGTCAAGTGGTGGCAACATGAACTTCACTTTTAGGTGGGAGGTGAAGGACACTTAGTATTTCTAAACAATAATATGAAATCAAGAAACTTGGCAATGATCAAAAATGGCTAATAAGACTGAAGCTGGGATATAAACTCAGGCTGTTTGTATCTTAATTTATTCTTAATACTAGACTATATTTTACTATGACTGGAGATTTTAAAAAATTGTCCATAACATATACTTAGGACTTTGGACATCAAGTTAGATAAGACATGTAGGCTACTTAGCATAGCACCTGGTATATGATAAATTAAAAAATAAATTTCATTTGAGATTTAGTTATTCCTCACATAGCTAGATAATAAAGTTTTACATATTCTTATAGAAATAAAACTGACAAAAATTACCTACATTGTGTCTGCATTTATTGTGAATCACCCATAAACTAGGTAAGGATAAATATTGGCAGGTATCAACTCATTCATCACTGAGGAGAGAATACAGTTTCCCAGTAGAAACATTTGATGCCATTGAAGCCTTAGAAACTGGGTGAGAGTTTAAATGACTTTCAACTTGTGATCCTTTCCTGTTTAGTTCACTAATATTTATTGTGTATTTAATCTGTTCATTACTGGGTGTACTTCTGCACATGTAATAATGAATAAGAAAATCTTTGGCTTGAAGAAGTGCATGATCTATTATGTTTTAATTATTTCTTACTAGATCTTTCGCTTGTGAAGCACACAACTCTGGCATGCTCACTGGCCTCATGAACACGTTGATGAGCGGGACAGTCACGGGACCAGAGAGAGCTGTATAACCTGTACTGGGCTTAGGGAGGGCTTTCTGGGTGTGCCAGTAGTCGAGGACAGTCCTAAAGGACAAAAAGGACTTACCAAGACCAACAAGGCTGAGTCTGAGGACACAGAGAAGGAGGGAAGGATGTTTCAAGCCAGAAAATTACACATAAGAAGTGAAGAATTTAGAGAAAAATGGAAACATCAGGGAAGAGGAAGCATTTCAGTATGACTGGAGAATAGAGCAGCACTGTCCAGATGGCAGCGGCTGACCCCGGGGCTGTTCTGTGCTTGTATGTGCAGACTGAAACGCAACACATTAGGTTTTTCAAAAACTTGGTGGAAAAAAAGGAAAGTGAAATATCTCAAAAATACTTTTAAATTGATTGCACGTTCATATGATAATATTTTTAATACATTGAGTTAGATAAAATTTATTAAAATCAATGGTATCTTTCTTTGACTTTGTTGGTGTGACTAGTAGAGAATTTAAAGTTCATAGAAGACGGTATTTGTGTCTGTGCTGCATTTCTACTGGATACGGCTGGTGTGGAGCGCAAGGTGAAAAGTGACAAGAGAGAGGAGACAGTGGAGGAGAGGCTGTGAGCAGAGGAGAAGGGAAGGCACGCCTTTCTCTGGGCCACACCTTGTCACTGTGTCCTCAGAAGTAGGGGTGCTTGAGTCCAGAGTTTCACACAATCACTAACCATGAGTCCTGAGGGAGAAGACTGAATTCTGTCTCCCTTCATCAGCTCTGCTTCCTCATCTCTATCTCATGATAAAATCTATTCCTAAAACTTGCCACCCTTTTCTCAGTTATGCAATAAATACATTTGTGGGCAAACAGAGGTGTGCAGGGGAAATGCTGTCTACTTGGGTGATAGCCTGACAAAAATGTCCCGATACAGAGAAATCTGTTCACACAATTACATGACTCGATGTACACGTTTGTACATGGTCTAGTCATTCGTTGGTTGAACCAGGCTTTTTAAGTCATCAAATATGATTTAATCTATTAAAGATGTAACACCAAGTATCAACAAGGTTCAGTTTGACTTTTCCATTGAAACAAATAGTAATCTAATAGCTACTCTCATGCTCTAACCCTGGCTTCTTAACTGAGGACTATGTAAAACAGCTAATGGCATGTGTGTAAGGAACTAGTAAATTTGCCTATACCGCATACAATTATGAGAAACTTTCTGCATTACCATTATGCCCTGAGATGACTTAGAATCCTATACTATGCCCAATGTTAGGAAGTTATTGTAATGAGGGCACACTACTGTCATTCCCCTCATCTTTACTGAATTCGATATTGAAATTAAAATCACACTTTCTATCCTGAAGGTTCTCAGAAAAATGACCCTATATGATTATTTCATATTATCCAATTTTAAGAGGCACCCATACAAAATAATGTAAAAACATACTGTCTTGATTTTTTGCTTGCTAATTACAATCATGAATCAAAATATTTTCTATAAAAGTTTATATAGTAGAACAATATGAATAAGCAGCATGTTTATTATTAACAGATTATTCCTCAAATATATAAAACATCGGAACACTTCTCAAAGTATATATCAAATGTCCTCGATGCACTGATTTGGTAAAAAACCTATGAAAACTTTTCAGGGAGTTGTGTGCTGAGCTTTAGCTGAGTTACAGGTACTACTGCTTACATAAAGCCACCCACGTCTGGGTTTGCTACCTCTATGCAGGTGCGTGTACTTACCAAAGTGCTGAGATGAGACTCCGTGCTCCGTAAGGACCCTCTGAGTTGCATGGGGGTAATTTAATATGCCCATGCATCTAGAAACAGTTAGTTCCCCTCAGCATTTGTTAACACCTGAATAAATGTAATTGATTTGTGACAATAAGACAGGTAAGCTCTACTTTTACTTTAAATTTGATGTTTTGTTATAATTTTTATGATACATCGAGGTTAAGATTTAGAAGTATCATTGGTGACACTGGAAGTTCACTCTACCACGCAGAGAAGTTTGAGCAGGAGAATTATGACAAATTTTTTCTCATATCCTCAGTTAGCATTCACACTCTGCCAACATAAAACATTAAGAAGTTTATTTTTTTTTAAAGCTCAATTCTGTTGTCAGAATGTTTGGAAATTGCCTTGGATTGATAAAAATATTGCTGGCTGGCCTACTTTAAATTCCTTAACCCAGTCACACTTATCACCCAGAAACAGCAGAACAGATTTAATACATGAGCCTTTTGAAGCATTTCTTCCAGACATGGATGCTCAGTGGCGCCGTAGGAGGAAAAGAGATACGTGAGGAGAGAAGGGGGTCTTTCACAGCAAGACGGAGAAGAAAACAAGGAACACAATGATGGCGGTAATGGGTAAAAGCACTAGGGAAGAACCAACGGTGAAACGAGAATTCCTCGTGGAGCAAATATGTGAAAATAGAACAATTGTATTCTGGCATCTGTAGAAAGAGAAAAATGATGAGGATGTATTTGAAAGAAAGTAAATGATAAATTCGCATTTTTCTTATTTCTCTTTTGCTAACTCTTAAGGCAAAACCATTAGCAATAAATAGATTAAGATGACATGGCTAAAAGAAACTTACTGCAAGCAGTTATTTGTATATTGTTATTAGTATATGTTTCAAAAGGAATGAATGTTTCTTTCAATTTTCTTTACCCAGTGCGCTCAGTTGAGGATTTGCTGTAAAGCCTTCAAAACATATAATTCGATGAATCAGTAAATGCATAAAGCCACTGTGCCTTGGGGCAGAGATGGGTGATAGTTCAGACCTGTCCAAGGAAGCCTTGTACTAGAATACCAGCTGGAATTGCTGTTTCCAAAACAGAACTCTATTTGCTTAGATGGTATAACACCCAGAAGCCTACACTCTCCCTGGTGAGGGAGAGAGAATGTGACATTTATCACAACTGAGGAGTAACTTTTTCTTTCCATAGAACTAACACAAGCTTATCAGCTGACAGCAGAACTGTTGCCCTGCTCTTCAGAAAGACTAGTTTCTGGCACATTTCTGCTTTTACCTTGTTTATGGACTTTTGGGAGAACAAAACAGAGATAATGCAAGTATTAATGTCAGATGATAACATTTGTCAGGCTAGATGCTACTCAGGTACCTTCTGGTCAATGATCTGACCCCCGAAATCCCAGTTGACAGGATTTATTAAATAGCTAGTCTATACCATTAAAACAAAACAAAATAACAATGAGAAAACTATCTTAAAGAATTTATATTGTCCAAACACAAGCATATATCTTAAAAGAAAATTTCACTTTGAGGTAAGGACCATTATGCAAATATGAAGAGACTTCTATAAAAGCAAAAGGGAGGGGTGCTGAGACATCTTCTTTAATATTAAATTCAAAATAAAATTAAACCATTATCATTAGTTTGTCATAAGACAGCTCCCTTCTGCCTCCCTCCTAAATTGTCCAGAATATTATTTTTTTTCCTTTTAGACCACATCAATTATATTAGTCATTGAATTCTGGAAATTCAGAACTAAATAAGTAAGCACTACTGGCAAAATAATTTTAGGTTAACTATTTTGCTTTTCATTCATTCAACAAACATTTGAGCATCAACCATACCCTTCACACTCCATTTCACACATGACCATGACAGTGATTGACTTCAAGATGTTCACAATGTGGGGAGACACACAAGTGAACACATCATTACAGTGAATACAGTAACTTTGGTAACTGTTGGGGACCACTTTGTGTGGTGTTGAAGGTTGCAGCCTCTGCAGGCACAAGAGCAGGCTCTGAAAGGGGATAGTAAGTCTCCCTGGAAAACCAGGTAACACAGGTGGCAGACATGACCCGACTCTAACACCAAGGGTTCCTGTGGGAATCAGGCCTGAAATGTACACTTTATCCTTTAAAGCTTTTCTGCCTAGCAATAGGCCCTGTGGATATAAACCAGATGTTTAAGTCCAAGGCATAAGGACTAAACTCCTTATCTCATGAAACACGCTTTAATGACCCTCTGGCATCAGCATGACTAACAGACCCTGACCCCTAATAGATCTCTGTGTTCCTTCAATTGTTATCTATCGATAATGCCTGTCTTTGCATGACTATAGCCTTTTGACATTGACTGATGAGCTATGAATGTATGCTGTATACACCTACACATACCATTCCCAATAAAAGCCATTTGGGAGAAGGGCTCAGGGCATTCCCTGCTAGAGGGAATCGCCACTCCCTTTCCACGGAAACAACAAGATGGTATTCGGTACGATTTAATTCTCAACCACAGTGGCCGGGAGAGCTCCAAGGGATGGAGTCCTCCCACAGGTAACCAGAGTAGGGATAGGATATTAGGAGACACTTGATTAAAAAAGCAGAGATTTAGGGGATCAATGAAAACTTCCCTGGAGGAGGCAATTTGTGAGCTAAGGATTAAATGTGAGTAAGGGTTTAGAAATTGAGGTTCTAATGAGGTACGATATTTCAAGGGAATGCAGATAAGATACAGCCAAATTGGGCAGGACAGACCAAGGTTTTCAAGATTGCTAAGACACAAGATGTGGGGCAGAATGGGGGGAGAAGTGAAGCTAGAAAAAACATCCACAACCAAGGTCCAGCCTTGGCCAAGAGTCCAAGGAGGAAAGGGTGTCAGGGATCCGTGAATCCCCTGGAGTCACATGGAAGTTGTTTTTCATTTATATGTGTTCCTTTCCTAGGCAGCACATGGTTTTTATCAAAGCCTCAAAATGATAACTAAATGGTCAACATGTTTATGAAATGTTTTCAAAACTATTAGCCATCAGAGAAATGCAAATTAAAACTATAAAGAGATACAACTATACTTTATTACATGTGTGAATTTTTACTTATTTTTACAAAAAGGTATTGTATTTTATTTATAAAGATTATATGAGAGTCTATGTTAGCTATAGTAAGAAATAAAACAAAACTAACTTTGTCATAGTTCACACTTAATCGTCCAAAAGGAAATCATCTCTGGATCTTGAACCTTATTATATTGAATGTTCAGCTGGATGTTGGTTCAGGCCAACATTCAGACCAGAAAGTTATTAAGCGGACCAACAAATGGGATTTTGTTTATGGATTCTTAATAATAAATATTAGATTATGACAACTGAGATTTCTGGAAACTGAGGATGATTTATATATTTGGAGGGAATGAACTCTGAATACCAAATATAATTATGTATCTTCCATGCATTGGCATCTAAGATACATAGTAGAGAAAAATATCTTTGTGTTTCTGCATAGTTTAATTTTTTTTTCTGAAACATTGGATCCTGCACTAAAATCAAGCCTTGGAAAATAATTTGCAATATAGATAGTTCAAGTTCAAAAGATAATTACTAGTTCTGGAGCTCTGTATTTACATTTCAAGGGATGATGAGTCTAGAAGTTTGAAGAAATCCCTGAATTGCAAAGTTAAAGGCATTAGGATTATCTGATCCTTTGAGGAATTTATTTATATTCTAAAGGTTAAAATGAGAATGCAGGAGTCTTCCCACACTTTCCTGAGGAACAAAGGTTTCTCTTTCTCTCTCTCTTTCTCTCTAGTACAAAAGAAGAACTACTTTCTCTCTCTTCTATATAGATATCCGGATTTATTTTTTCAACTTTTTTGTACATACAGAACTTTTCACCTGACTTTACTGCACTTCCCCAGGAAGAAAAATTGTAATGTGAGGAACCACATGATTATTATTTGCTTTTAAGTGAACAATGACAATCTGTTTCTATCTCAAAAATCTTGTGTGTGCATTCAGGATAAAATTTATTAAAATGGAAAGCTAAATGAGATATAATTCTAGATATATACATTTTCCCATGAACTATTATCCATAAATAAAGACATTTCCCATGGAAGAAACTCTATGTGTAGGCAAAGCAGAGGGAAGGCATTAAATCTATTTTTAATTTTTATATAATTTATAATATCAGAATTTGGACATCACTTCCATGTCACTACAGTATTCCCCATTATAATATTTATCACATCCTATAGCTACTTATGCAGTATAATGATATTTTGATATATTAATATATACATATTACTCTAATTCATTTTGACCCCATGTCTCTTCTCCATTAAACTAAACTATTATATCTGTGTCCTCAATGTCAAGTAAGGAAGCTGAGAGAAACAAACAAAGGAAGTTAAATTTCAAAGGGGGGCATTAAAAAAAATCCTGGTATGGAATATCGAAATCTCAGGCCGAGGATCTAAAACCACAGACGACAGATTTGAGACTACTTAGGAGAGAGCACTTTCCCCATCCTTTCTTTACTTTTTCTGTGTAATTGAAGATTATCATCTCTGGATTAAAAATGAGAAATCATGGAGAAGCTAGACCTTAAAATTTTCTCTGTTATTGGAGGCTTCTTCAATGGGATAGACTTGGGGTAATGGACACTGGATACAGTAAGAGCTTAACAAAAGAGAAGGCTTGGACTTTGCTTCCCTGGGTGGATCTAAGAAGGCAGCCAGCCTCTCAGCAGATTTATTACAAATGTGTAGTCAAGCGTGGTGTCCCGGCAGATTGATCAGGTAGGTTCATAGACTCTCTGCCCATTGTAGGGCAGTCATGGGAGCACGCTGTACTCAGTGTCTGAGTGAAGAGACTCTTGAACACAGAGACATGAGGCCAAGAAGCCTTAAGGGAGGGTCAAGAAGGAAGCCTGAATAAGCTGCCTCTACCTATCAGCAAGACCAGGTGGGACAGAATGCCTCGCTAGGTGACAGTGTGGGGAGGGGACGACCAAGGACCCATTCTGTGAAAACATCTCTCATCCTTTCACCGCTAACTTAAATATAATCCTAGGAAAGACCAGAGAAATCCATAAACATTACTCTGAATCAGCCAAAATTAATAGAATTAACTAAGATTTAATTTATTTATATGGTAAAATAAGGTCTTAAGGAAGAAAGTAATCAGAATAACAGAAAAATTAGTAAAAGCTGTTTATTATTATTATTATTATTATTATTATTATTATTATTATTATTTCCCAGGAAGCTTAGCCTGAATTTCAGACCACTGCATTGGCACAATTATATTTTTCCCCATTGGACTATAATCTCCAACTAAGAAAGACTTATTCATTGGTTATTCTTCTTGCCTCTCCCTCCCTGGCATATATTTCTTAAAAGAATAAATGAGTGATGAACGGAGATTGAGAATTGGGAAGCTGGCTGGTATGGTAGGTAGTACATATTTCTCTACGCCATCTCTTTCCTGTCATAATGTTTTACGTAACTTAGGTTTTGCTTTGTCTTCACATTTCTCAAAATATGTAGTGTTAACCTGGCACTCTGTCATGACATTTTTGCTTAAAATTCTTAATGGTAATAATACCACAAGCTGCTCTCCAATTAAAACAAAACCTTCTCTTCAGGAAATATTTCTATAGTGAATATTGTTCAGTTCCCTAATTCACTGTGGTGAAAATATGAACATTAACCCAGAAAAGTGTGTTTTATGTAATACTTCCTTACTGTTTCAACTTACATGGGAATCCTGGAACTTTAGGGAAGTTTCTTTTGGCCTCCAAATGTTGATTCATTGGTGTATTGAAGGAGTAGATTTCTCCTGTGCCTCCTTAGTAAGTAGCAAGGATTTGGCAAAGGAGAGACCACCTTGGTTACATTAAATGTAGGGTATGTTGTGTGGGTGTGTAGAGGGAGGTGAGGTGCACCCACATGCACCTAAAACAAGATATAGGGTAAATGGCCTCAGGATTCTTTGGAAAATGGAAGAAAAATAAATGACTTTGGAACAGCAAATCATTTCACAAATACAGCATAAATTTCTACATGCAGCACAGTAGTACTTGTAATTTTGTCGAATGCATCACTTTCCTCACAGTATTTCTCAATAGACAGAAATTCTCATCACAACTAAGAGAGAAAGCAGAGAAATATAATCAAATTCGGGGAAAATCCTTCTGCTTTTTGGAAGGATATTAGCAGTTCTGACTCATTATAGCTAATAAATAAGAGTGCGTATATCAATGGGTTGAAAGTCAGAAAAGCCACGATGGCTTGTTTCAATCAGTACTATTGAATCAATCCAAGTTCATCACATCCTCACCAGCATCAATGAAAAGTGTCAGAAATGGCTCATTGTGAAGAAGGCCAAATTCAAAATCCTCCTCCTCTTCTCCAACCAAATCATGAGGAAGAATTTGTATCCCCCATAATGGGATTTTAGGGTCTGACTAGGTGATGAAATCATGACAGGGTGGTCAGGTGGACATCTGAGGTACTCAGACCTGCACTGCAGCAAGGCACAGTCTCCGGATGATCTGTGCCAGAAGAACTCACTCGTGGGATCACACAAAGGTCACGTCTGTTGTTAGAAATGGGTACGGCAGAGGATTCCAGTGCACTGTATCTCTGAACTAAAAGAGCTTAAAAAAACAACAAATACATAACAATATGCACCTACATTGCCATAAAGTAAGTCACAAGCATCTACAGTGGTTTGTGTGAAGTAGAGTGGCAGCAGAGGGGAGAGAGTGGTGGCTTTGCCTACCCGTGGTGGGGGCTTTACGTAGAGGACGTGCACAAGTTCTGGACATTTTCTTGAAGAGCAAAAGGTGTAGTGGTAGCACCTAATGCGGTGGGAGCAGCATGTATAGATCCAGAACGGTAAGAAACGGAATGAGCGGACCTGTGACTGCATGTTCTTCAGAATTGCGTGAACCATAGATATGGTGGGAGAGGCTCCAAAACAGGCCACAGGAGCCCAGTGAAGGAAACTTTGTGTCTTGCTAAGAAGTGTGGAGATTTTCTTGCATATCATTGGATTTCCAATGGTGCTTTTTGAAGCAAGTACTAACATTTTTCAGAGGACCTCCAGGACTGCTAATAATACAGGGATGGGAGGCAGAGGAAGGGCAGGGCTAGAAGTTAACTGGATCTTTTACTTCAACTATTTTAGCTCCTCTTTATATCCATTTTTATTTGGGGGTTCTGTAGAAGATTGTGCCTGAGAAGCAATCATTTTTCCAAAAATTAAAAGGATGAATGACAGAGCTCTGCAATAAGATATGGAGCACAATGGACGGAGTCTAAAGTTGGATGGGACCGGATGTGTCCTACAGAAGGAGCCTCGGAGCAGCCCTCTGCAGATTGAACCTGAGCCTGCAGAGACTTGGGCAGGCAGGTCCATGGCTGTTACAGGCCCCTGGGAGAGAGATGATGAGGGCCAGAGATAAAGTAGTGCCAGGGGTAGTGGCTGGAAAGGGAACAGTGGATTATACAGAAACTGAAGTGGTAGTAAAATGGAGTGGGACCGGATAGTCACTACTTTTTAACATGGTGATAGACTCTTCTTAGACTCACTGCAGCTTTCAGCATTTGTTCTCCCTCTGTTCAGCCATATTCACACACCATTAATTTCTCTCTACTGCTGACAATGCCCTCCTCTCAGCACTGTGGCTCTGCAATCATTACTATATATATACAGCTGAAATGTGGTCATAGAGAGGTGGGAAGTCGGCTGATTTTTGTTCACCAGCATATATCAGTTTGTTCACTGAAGAACTCCAGTTCTCACAACATTGATGTCAAAGAAGTTGCCTGGTGTCTTCCTTGCAAAACCTGTATTAACACTGGTTTCTGTGACTATAACTGAATCTCCAGCCTGCATATATGAAACAATCATTTAATTTATCTTACAGAGATCTTTCTGGGTTCTCAAAGTCTCTATTTGATATTTTTCTACTTTTCGGGCTGTGTGAATAATGTATATATTTTTTTTGCTGATACGTTTGCACTACAATTTGAAGACTATTTTCATAAATTTATTAAACATGAACTTATTTCTTTAGGATTTGCTTCTCTTCTAAAAAATAAAAACCTGCTAAAATTCTGATTAAGTGGATAACTGGTGAGCTACATTCTGTCTCATGTATTACTATTCATAAAATATTTGAGGTTATAATGAGAGATATTACATTTAGACATTTCAGAGTTAAATATTCTTGGTAATGAACATGAATACAACTTGATTGGGTACAGAATTCTTAGACCACAAATGTTTTCCTCCAGTGCTCTTCAGACTGATGCATTTTCTTCTTGAATTCAGCATTGATGAAAAGTGTGCAATCAACTAGATTACTGCATCTCTTTCATCTACCTGGATGCAGTGTTTTTTCCTTATAACTCTCAGTAACAATAAAAGATAGAAAGATAGGATAGGTCTCCATGCTAGACTGTTTCATTTGCTTTGTGCTGTGCATGGTGAGAAGTTTTGGTGTATAGACTAGCGTATTTTGGCTTTAACAATCATTTCTGTTTCACTTGCTCTGATTTTCTCTTTGGGCGTGGCCATCATCCAAAGCATTATTTTATTGCCCTCCACAAGTTAGTTTTTTTTTTTTTTTTTTTTTACTAAACTGAAGGTCTGTGGCTACCCTATGTGGAACAATTCTATCGGCACCACATTTCCTATAGCGTTTGCTCGCTTTGTGTCCTGGTGTCACATTTTGGTAAAGTTCATCATATTTCAAATATTTCCATTACTATTATATTTGTATGGTGATTTGTGATCAGTGATTTTTGGTGTTACTATCGTAATTGTTTGGGGACACCACAAGCCATGGCCATGGCAAACTTAGTCAATAAATGTTTGTGTGTTCTGGCTCCACCGACTGATGGATTCCTCTCCTCAGGCCTCTATTACCTGAGACACAAGAATGTTGAAATTAGCTTAATTAATAACCCTGAAAAGGCTTTTAAGTGAAAGGAAAAGTCACAACTCTCTCACTTTAAATCTAAAGCTGGGAGTGATTAAGCTTAGTGACAAAGGCAGGTCGAAAGCTGAGAGAGGCTGAAAGCTAGGGCTCTTGAGCCAAACAGTTAACCTAATTGTGATGCAAAGAAAAGTTCTCGAAGGAAATTAAAAGGGCTACTCCAGTGACCAAACACACCAATGATAAGAAAATGTCATTATTCTGATAGAGAAAGTTTTAGTGGACTGAATAGAAGATAAAAGCAGCCATTACACTCCTTTACGCTAAAGCCTAATCCAGAGAAAGGCCTTCGCGCTCTTCAATTCTATGTCGGCTGAGAGGGGTGAGGAAGTTGTAGGAGAAAAGTTTGAAGCTAGCAGAGGTTGGTTCCTGGGGGTTAAGGAAAGGAGCAGTCTCCATAACAAAAGTTCAAGATGAAGCAGCAAGTGCTGATGCTGAAGCTGCAGCAGGTTATCCAGAAGCTCTAACTAAGATAATTAACGAAGGTGGCCACAGTAAGCAACAGCTTTTCAGTGTAGATGAAACAGTCTTATCCTGGAAGAAGATGCTATTTAGGGCTTCCATGGCTAGAGAGAAAAAGTCAGGGCCTGGCTTCAAAGCTTCAAAGGATAGGCTGGCTCTCCTGTCAGGGACTAATGCACCTGGGGACTTTAAGTTGAAGCCAGTGCTCATTTACCATTCTGAAAATCCTAGGGCCCTAGGGAATTACGCTAAATCTACTCTGTCTCTGCTCCATAAATAGAACAACAAAGTCTGCATGACAGCACATCTGTTTACAACATGGTTTACTGAATACTTTGAGCCCACTTTGAGCTCTACTGCTCAGAAAAAAGATTTCTTTCAAAACATCACTTCTCATGGTAATGAACCTGGTCAGTCAAGAACTCTAATGAATTAATGTTGTTTTCATGCCTGCTAACACACCACACATTCTGCAGGCCATGAATCAAGGACTAATTTTTTACCTATGAGTCTCATTATTTAAGAAATACATTTCATAAGACTATAGCCACCATAGATTATAATTCTTTTAGTGGGGATATTAGAACAGTAAATTGAAAACCTTCCAGAAAGGATTCACCACTCTAGCTGCCATTAGAAACATGTGGTTAGTGGTAAGAGGTCAAAATAGGAACATTAACAGGAGTTTGGAAGAAGTTAATTCCAACCCTCATGGGTGCTTTTGAGGGGCTGAAGACTTCAGTGGAGGAAGTAACTGTAGATGTGGTAGAAATAAGAAAAGTAGAATTAGAAGTAGAATTAGAAGATATGACTGACATGCTTCAATGCCATGATATAACTGCAATGGATAGAGTGTAGCTTTTTACTGATGAACAAGGAAAGTGGTTTCTTGAGATGAAATCTACTCCTGGTGAAGATGCTGTGAAGATTGTTGAAAATTACAACAAAGGATTTAGAATATTACATAAGTCCAGTTGATAAAGCAATGGCAAAGTCTGAGAGGATTGACTT
>PVKM010034121.1:0-15689 GCA_004027735.1 Carollia perspicillata
AGGTGGGGACGATGGCTGTGGATTTGGGCCTGGCACATGTTGGCCAAATGGGTTTCAGGTGGGGCTGGGTCCTCATGAGCCTTTGCCTCTTGGTGAAGGTGGTGAGTCTGTCTGGAACCTGGAATCCTCAGGAGAGCAATATGGTGCTGGGGATGGACGTGTGGCGGGAGGAGGGGATTTGGCCCACCATCCTTCTGGACGGGGCTGGAATCTTCCTGGCTCCCTGCACAATCAACTCCCTGCTATGGTGGAAGTGAGTCCTGGCTCAGCCGCCGCCTGCAGACAAGGCGATGGGGCTACTGTGGGAGGCGGGAAGGCTGGTTCGGAGAGGCCTGTAGTCGGGAGGAGTGTCCTTGCCTGCCCAGGCCTCTGGGAGACTTGGAGCTAGCCCTCCATGCAAATTTCCTCAGTCTCTGGCTGGTCAGAGGCCTCCTCATGCCAAGTCTCTGCTTAAGGGAAAGACCCTGATTTGTGTGTTTAGAGAAGGGATGAATAAATCATAGACATTTTATGTAGAGGCAGCCACAAAGCTCCACTCACCAGGGTTGAAACTGCCCTCTGCCTAGAGCAAGGGTGGGGCCAGTCCGCGGTAGGTGGCCCTGCAGTGAGCTGTATTAGTGTCCTGGGGCTGTCCTAGCAAAGACACAAATGGGGCTGGGATGGGGGGAGGTGCTTAAAGCAACGGAGGTTTATTGTTTCCCAGTTCTGGAGGCCAGAGTCTGAGATCCAGGCGTGCGGAGGGTGGGGCTCCCTCTGGAGGCTCCAGAGGGAGGGTCCTGCCTGCCCGCTCCATCTTCCGGCGGCTGCACGAGCACCTTGATTGGTGACAGCATCACTCCACGTCTACCTCTGTTGTCACGTGGCCTTCATCTCTATGTCTGTGTCTCAAATCTCCCTCTTATAAGGACACCTGGCATTACGGATTTAAGAGTCATCCTAATCCAGTATGACCTCATTTTAACTAATGCATCTGCAAAGGCCCTGTTTCCAAATAACGCCACATCCACAGATATGGGGGCTTAGGGTGCAGCCATGTATTTTGGGAGGGCGGTTATCTCACTAGCATTGTCTTGGCAAAGTTCTTAGGGCAGTGTGGACACTAAGGGCCATGCTGAGGTTCCAGACTCCTCGGCCTCCTCTCCTTACTCCGTGGACCCAGACTCGCCTCCCCCTTCACGGATGCTCACATTCTGGGTCTGTAAGGTGAGGATGTTGGACCAGGCTCGGGGTTTACCCCCTGGTAAAATTTTTCCAAGGGCATTTGGAGAACACTCCTGCCTGGGCCCCACTGAGTGCCCGGGGGCTGAGGGTGGAGCAGGACTGATCAGGGTGTGTTTCCCGGGGACTGCACAGCGTCTAGTCTGGGGTCAGTCCTGGGAAACTCCGCACTCAAACATTCTGGAATTCTGTGGCACGAGCGACTCCCACACGGTGGGCAGAACCTGTTCACCCAGGCCCGTCCAGTATCCTTAGTCCTAAAATCTTTAAGGAGCTGTGGAAGTTCCAACAGGAGCCACACATATTGAAGGCACCATTCAGGGATTTTCCATGTGATCGAAAAGTCAAAATTTGCTTTAAGTTTCCATTAATTTGGGGTCGAAACCATAGAGAGGGTGTTAGACGTAGTTCTTCAAACAACGTGAACAGATTGTGCTAACATTTTTTCGGTGGTTTGGCTGAGGGTCTTCTTTATGCCTGGGGACCTCACACAGGATGTGAGAGTGATGTCATGAAGGCTTGCTAAAGTATGAGTCATGTTTGGCCACTACATCAAAACAACAGTAATTAACCCCAACTATGTTAATAATGAAAAATATATTTTTATTTTTCTGAAAATTTGGAATTTATGTATTATAACCATCTGGGTGTCACACTACTATTTAGTATTTAATCACTCACTTAAAGAAAGGAACCCCTGAGACTGTGGCTGACCAGAAGAACCATCTCTGTTGACCTCAGGGGAAGGTGCTCCCAGCACCCAGCACCCAGCGCCCAGCACTACCATACATCAGGGACCCTAGGCTGGCTCTTGGAGCCTCTGCAGGGCCCCTTCTGCCACGACATCTGTTTTAGCTCTCCCACCGATCTGTCTTTCCTGAGTCAGGTCTTCGTGATGGATTGTCCCACGTGTCTACCCGTCAATCACCAGACAGCCGGTGGGCTCGCACGGGCTGACTCCAACTGGGTCATCTTAAGGCCCCGAGTAATTCACCATGTCTGGTTCTCCCTTCCATTAATACTGAGTGGGAAAACAATCTGCAAAGGGGTCAGTCACTCGGCGGGCACCTCAGAGAACATCTGAACGAGTCCGCTTAATGGAGAAGGCATCTTGAGGCATGTTTAGACTCCACACTCGTGGCCCCTACATCAGCCTCCTTGTAAAATGTATTACCTAGCAGGAGGGTCTATTCTCGTGTCTAGATCCTGTCTCTGCATCATTTCTTGCCGTTTCTTCTTTTCTTCTAGCATATTCATGGGTTTATATTAATGTGGTGCTAACCCATTTCCAAATGACTGCATTGTGCTTCCCCTTGCCCCCACACCAAGTTCATATACTGAAATCCTAACCTCCAATTTGGTGGTAGTTTGAGGTGGGGCCTTTGGGAGTGATTAGGGCTGGATGAAGTTGTAATGGTAGGGGGCTACTGTCCTGACTTCATGGGATTAGTAATGCTGATGGGATTAGTGTCCTTATAAGAAGAGAAAAAGACACAGAGCTCTCTCTTCTGGCTTCACTGTCCATCAGCTGGGGGTCTCTCTGACCCTCGGTGTCCTCATCACCATCGGAGTAATTATTACTATACTCACTTTGTAAGATTTCTCTGTGGATTACATGGGTTGCAGCAACCATATTTTATCATTAGAATCTAGGGTCCTTGGGGGTAGAGAAAAATGCCTTCCTGTCACCACATGACCAAAGTGTCTGGCTCCGTGGAAACAGGCCTTCGTATCTGCTGAGTTAGTGAAAGCGTAGCCGTGCTAGCCCAATGCCTGCCAGCCGTGAGCAGGCAGATTTATGAGTACATGGCACTGCCATCGGTTCACCTTCCAAGGATGCACTTACAAATAAGGAAAACAGCAGGGTGTACTGAAAAGGACACACAGGCTCTGGAGTAAACAGCATTCTGCTTAATCCCCCCTCCGCCTTTGAGCAAATTAACTAACTCTCTGAGCCTCAGTTTCCTCATCAATGAAATGAGTCTGTGGACCCCACCTTGAAACACAGGAAAGAGCTCCACAGTGAATTACAGCACACGTGTAGTGAATGCTCCACGGTCATTGCTATTGTTATTTTTAAATAAGGTTTTCTAGGGACAGAGCTTCATAAACCAGAAGGTCAAAATCAAATGTCCATTCTTGTTCTTAGCAGTGGTAGCCATGCTCTTTTCTGTGTCAGTCTTAAAGCATTTTTGCTCCCCACTGAGCACATGTAATGGACTGAAAATACCCCCCTGCAAAACCCCCAGATATCCACATCGAATCCCTAGAACCTGCAGTGCAGTCCAGAAATAGAGTGGGAGGTCGGTGTCTTGGGAGACATTGTTTGAACCTTGGAGCAAGACATGCCTGAAACCCCAAACTACCTTTGGGTTATTTTGTCAGATAAGCCAGTAAGTTCCTCTGATAGAGGAGCAAGATGAGAATAGCATCCTTGTCCAAAACGTGTGGCAAGACAGATCCCAGAGCAGCTTGGGCTGGGGGCCCGAATATGAGGTCTGAGGCCCATTCATCTCTTCATCCTGCACTTTGCTAACTCCTTGGTTTGCTATAGCTTGCACCTGGCCCTTGCCGTGCAATCCTGCCTACCCTGGGGGTGCACCCATATGAGAATCTGCAGCAAATCTCCTCTTTGTAAGACCCCCAACTGCTCCCCCCCATCTTTGGAGCCCAGGGGCGAGGTGGGAAATGCAGGCATTGACTGCCAATCAGATAAGACGATGGTGGTTACAGTGCCTCCCCTGTCACCTCCCTTCCCGGGGCAGGCTGGGGTTAGGTTTCATGGGCCGGACACATTTATAACAGCACAGTCTCTGTGCAGAAAGGGGAGGGAGGGCAGCAGGGGCTGGAGGGAGATTTATCAACTTAATAGTGGCTCTGACAGGCCTTCGAGTGAGATGTCATGGGTCCATGGGGTGGGGGGGCTGTGAGTGGGAGGGGGAGGGGGCTGATCTAAAACATAAATTTGGGGACAGCAGCTGGGGGACAACTGGGCCCACCTTTGTGGAGCCACAGCTGCCCTTGGAAGTTAAAGTGAGAGCTGCTGCGTCTCCAGGAGCCGCAGGAAGCACGTTATCTGCATCGGTCGGTTTGGTCCTTAGCAATCCTAAATGGTAGGTGCTACTTCTTCACAGATAGGGAAACTGAGGCACAGAGAGCTTAAGTGACTTGCCTCAGACCACACAGCTAGTAAGTGGCGATGCTGGCACTGGAACATGGATCTGTCTCATCCCGAGCCGTTCCTGGACCTATTACAAGAAGATTCCCATCACCTATCAAGGGAGTCCCATAACATCTATAACAGACCAGCACCAGTAGCCTGGTTTTTCTGGGCAGCGTCATCGGGAAACTGATGCAGGCTGTGGAGGTGGGTGGGCATCGGTTTCAATCCTGCCCCCTCGTCCCACCTCCACCCAGCTGTGCCACATTGTCTAAGTGAATTTGCCTCCAATCCTTAGATTCCATCTGGAGAGAATGGGGACCATACTCCTATGTGTCATTTAGGGTTGTGAGGCTAAAGCTAAAAGAATATGGAGTACTAATTCGGAAAACTTATACACCAAATTCAGCTCAGGGCCTCAAGCCTGAGACACCCACCCTCCACCGAGCAGATTCCGGCACAGGCTCTACCCCTGAACTCTGCAAAAAGCCTGCCGCTGAGCACATGGCATAAACCAGGAAGGGGGAGACCTCGGTTCCTGGCTGCCTGTGCCACCAGATGACCTTGGGCATCTCACTGCCATCTCTGGAGGCCCGATTTCCCCATCTGATCGGTGAGGGCAGTAGTTCCCGTGGTTCCACACGAAAGCACCCGGTGCCCCTCAGATACCTGCTGTAGTTGTTGGGGGGTTGGACAGGTTCTGATATGTTATTTTTTATTAGAGGTTGAGCAGTGTTCCCCCAAATAGTGTTGAAGCCCTGACCCCCAGTGACCATGAATGAGACCCATATTTGGAAATAGAGTTTGCAGATGGAGATTAAGTGACCATGAGGTCCTTAGAGTGGGCCTAGTCTGACATGACTGCTGTTCTTACAAAAAGGGGAAATCTGGACGCAGACAGGCATACACAGGGAGGACACCCTGTGAAGATGGAGGCAGAAAGGGTGATGTGTCTACAAGCCCAGGAACACCAAAAGCTGCCAGCAGACCAGCAGGAGCTGGGAGAGGCCTGGACAGGTTCTCCTCACAGACCAGCAGGAACCAGCCCGAACCAGCCCAGCCAGCACCCGGACCTCAGACTGCGGGCCTGGAGGCCTGTGGGAGAGCGCGTTTCTGCCGTGAGGCCCAGGCGTGGGGTGCATTGTGGCAGCAGCCCCAGGGTGCTCGCACACCAGGTGGCTCTAATGCGCAGGCCTATTGGAAACAGGACACAGCGAGAGTCCCTCCCGGGAAATGGTGGGGTTCTGGAGCACGTGCAGGAAAGAGCTGAACTCTCGAGGAGGATGGTCTCTTTTCCAGACTCACCTTTTTGGGGTGGCCCTCTAGAAAGGTCTGGGTGCAGACAAGTGGGCGTGGGAAAGGTCACTTCGGGTTTCGCCCCGAGCAGCGGATGTCGTGGCTGCCTGCTGATAACCCCCGGGAGCGGACAGAGGGAACGGGAGGTAGTATTGGTGCAAAACACTCAGATAAGGCAAAGCAAACAGGGCCTGCCTATCATTTCTGGCAGGCCATCAAAGCCCATCACCCACCGAGGCAGCGGGTGTTCTGGAAACCTCCCCTAGTTTGCAGCTGGTCACACGGTCCTCTTGCCTCCCTTTGCACCCACCGGCTCATGGCCACCGGACATCGCAGGAAGGGTCAGTGGTCCTGAAAGAGCGGCTGCAGATGTGGAGGGATATGTCAGGAAGAGAGGGCAGAGGCCGGAGCTGGAAGGCCCTTTGGGGACAAAGAACTGAGGCCAAGAGAGGCTGGTTGTGTACAAGGTGATTTTATCCTTGTTCTTGTGTTAGGGATGAGAAGCCTGAGACGCACAGGAAGGCAACCTGCTGAGGTCTCAGGCTTAGCTGGCAATAAATAAGGATGGGAGCTGGACACATTTGGGACCCAGTGACGACGATGAGGTATTTAGGAAGCACCCAGGGTTGGTGGGTGCCAGGCCCCAGGCAAGTGGCCCCCTTCTAGGTCCATCCCTGGCCCAGGGGAGGCATTCATGTTCTCATCCCTGCAGGGATCTAAGGGCCCACTTTGGTCTGTGGGAGCCCGGGAGCCCCATGCTGTGCTAGCCCAGGCTGGCCATTCCCAAAGACAGGGGTTCTCAGCTGGGGTGATTGTAACCTACAAGGGACACTGGGCAATGGCAGCAAAGAGTGTTGGTTCTTATTACTGGTGGGGATGGTATCGGCGTCTGGTGTGGAGGCCAGGGACGCTGCTCTCCCTGCAATGCCCAGGACAGCTCCTACCACAAAGCATCAACTGGCCCCAAACGCCAATGGCGCTAAGGCGCAGCAAGCTGCTCTTGGCCAAACTTCCGATGTTAGAGGAAGCTCTGAGACTCAGCGGTTTGTTGGTTGTTACAGGTGGCAGTGGCCCTGTGTGCTGCCCCTTTCCTCATGACATGTGTGGACGTGGGCGTATAATTTCTGAGGGACTGGGTGTCGTCGATGAAACTCTCCATGTAACCTCTCATTACACAGATGAGGTACTGGGCCCAGAAACAGGTTCCAGCTCCGCCCAGCACCACATCGTAGGCCTCCCTTCCCCTCTGCTCAGAGCCTCCCTGCTTATTCCGCCTTGACCTCCACTGTCCAGTCACCCTCCAGAGTGATCCCGTTAAAGGCAAATCCAACTTCATCGCTTGTTGCTGGAAACCTTCCAGCAACTTCCGTGCACAGAGGAAATTCCCAAACCTGCGTGATCCTGCCCCGTCGTCTCCTTGACTCCACTTGGCCTCCTTGACGCGCTACAAACAAAACACCCCGAGTGCACGCCCACCCCTGGTCCTTCGCACGGGGTTCCCTCTGCCTGTAGGCCCCCCGGCTATTTTCAGAACTCACTCCTTGACCCCACAGGTCTGTCGTGAGCAAGCCCTCTGGCGCGCATGCTGCCCGAAGCAGCACTCCTGTTCCTTCCATCTCTGTCTCTCACCTCACTACGTCTTTATTCATGGCATCTATCATCGCATGCCATATTTGTCCTCCAGAACAACTGTCTATTGTCTGTCTTTC
The DNA here is from genome assembly GCA_004027735.1 of Carollia perspicillata. Lineage (NCBI taxonomy): Eukaryota > Metazoa > Chordata > Mammalia > Chiroptera > Phyllostomidae > Carollia > Carollia perspicillata. The sequence continues at coordinate 7,384 of PVKM010034121.1, forward strand.
CCATGACACGTGAACTCAGAGAAGGCCAGCATGTGGTCATTGGGGTTCTTGCTGCATCCTGAGCTCTGAGAACAGGGGAAGGGGTGACCAGGACCAAGATCTCCCGAGGGGGCATTGGCAGAGCCAGGACTAGAGAGATTGCCCCCTGCCCAGCTGAGTTCTTCCCCAGGGGCAGACCTGGGAGGTGATGGTCTCGTGCCCTTGCTGAGGAAAGAAGAAAACTCCCTGTAGAGGTTGAGGGGTGCCCACCAAAAGACATGTCCATGTGCTCCTCCTCAGAACCTGTAAATGTGGCCTGACTCAGGGTCTTTGCAAATGTGATTAAGCTAAGGATCTTAGACGAGGTCATCCTGATTACCTGGCCAGGCCCTTAAATCAATGACAAATTTCTTATAAGGGACACAGAGGAAAGACACCCACAGGAAGAGGCCATGTGAAGATGGAGGCAGAGATTGGGGGGGGATGTGGCCACGAGCCAAGGGACGCCTGGAGCCACCAGTTGCTGGGAGAGGCAAGAAGGGTCTTCCCCTGGAGCCTCTGGAGAGAGCACGGTCTGGCTGACCTCTGATCTCAGACTGCTGGCCTCCAGAACTGGGACACCATAAGTGTCTGTTGTTCTAAACCACCAAGTTCATGGCAATTGGTTACAATGGCCTTAGGAAGCTCATGCCTCATCTGTTTAGATGTTCAGAAGTCTAAACGTTTCTTTTGGTTGCACTATAATTTGTGAGCTGTGCGAGCTAGGTAGAATGTTGGCTTGCAGTTCAGTGTCTGCAAGGAATGAGGGAGTTGCTGAGAACTCAGCCAGCGTCACATTCCTGCAGCCGAGGGCAGAGAGAGTTGAGGGGTTGAGATGGGGAACAGATTTCCTTGTAATCAAATCCAGAAGGTGCCTCGTAAACCTTATTCCGAGAGACCCTCTGGGTCCTGAGTGTGGGCAGCAAAACAGTGGGTTTGATTCTTTCAAGCAGGCAGGTTCCCAGGGGTGGGCCATCCGGTGACTCTGGGAGAAGGACATGGGGGAAACTTCTAAGAGTGTCATTCAAGCAGCTTTGATCTGTCTCGGGGACAGAGTGAGCAGCTGGTTGCTGTCCTCACAGCTCACCCCAGTGCTGGGCAGACCCTGGAGTGCTGAGCTTGTGGGGGTTCTGCTGGAAGCCTCATTGTGGACCTTCTTCATGAAGGCTGAGAAGGGCTGGGGGCCGCCCCTCACTAACACCCGGGGAGAAAATTGGAAAAGACGCAACCGTGAATCTGCTTCCCGACTATGACCGTGACCAGCCAGGGTGGGGTGTCCCATGAAACTCTGAACCAGAATTCCCAGTTCTGGAACTGCTGTGATGGGTACAGTGGGGTAACACTGGAATGGGGCGACCTGTGTCCAGTCCAAACTGCCCACTGTTGATGGCCTGGGGGACTCGGGCATATCATTTGCCTTCTTGGAACCTCAGTTTTTCCATCTAAATGGGGAGAGGGTACAATAATGCCATGACAGTAAGGGAGGTCATAGCAAAATGAACTAGAGCCCGGCTCAGTCCTGGGCTTGAATAAGGCTCTGCCGTGTAGTGTGCTTCCAGGTGGCTCTGAGGACACTGCCTAAGCCACCAAGGCCCAGGCAACTCATTAGGCAGGAGATCAGACACCCTTCGGAGAGGGTTGTCTTGAGGCTCAACGAGACAACGTGCGCAAAGCCTTTAGCACCTTACAGTGGGGCCGTGAAGAGGGAGGGTTTTCAATGCCCGTGTTGCAGGGTCTGAGTGTCAAATGGTTTGAGTTCCAAGACAGTGGCTACTGCTCTCAGCGGTCTGGCCTTGGCTAATTCCCTTGCCCTCTCTGGGCTTCCATTTGACTTGGTCTGAAAAATAATGATAAGAGGACCCATTTCATGAGCTGTTTGCAAAGATGAAATGAGCTTTTGACCTAGAACAGAGCACGGCACACAGGTGCCATTACAGCAGCCTCTGCCACCACTTGACAATGGCCTTCTCTGCACGTGGAGTGTGCAAGACCCGCCTCCCAGGCAGGGGCTGGGAGGGTTCCATCATCCAGTGTCTACCCTGTCACCATTCTTTGCCTCCACTGAGGGCCAGGCGGCTTCCACGAAGCTTAAATTCCAGGGAGGGAGAGAGAAGAGAAGCAAACAAGTAGCAAAAATAATTTCATATGCCGTTGAATGAATATAAAAAACCCAGAATTTATTTATTAAAATTTGTGTATTTATTCATACATGTTTAAACTTCAGTCACCTTCAAAATACTCTCCATGTGATGCCATATGCCTATCTAGGCTTTTTCCACTGCTCAAAGCAGTTTTTGAACCCATCGATTTTCGTGTTTTTTAGAACTTCTGTTTTTCATTTCACCTCTTCCACATTGGCAAAAGGTTTCCCTTTGAGGACTTTTTTCATCAGGGGAACCAAAAAAAGTCTCTTGGGGAGAGATTGGGTGAATTGGGAGGGTGGGGCATGGGGGTCATGCCACTTTTCGGTCAGAAACTGCTGAACACTCAGCACACAGTGTGGGCCGGTGTGCTTGTACATCACCCAGCATGAAATGGGCAAACGTGTTGAAAGAGTCTTCAAAAAATTCACTAAAACGAAATGTCACCTCTCACAACAATGGCAGCTGGTGCACTGATACAGGTGGGTTCCTAGAACACTCACCTAGAGGGGCAGCCTGTACCACAAGGAGCCCGTCCTCCAGAAGATGACTCTGTCTTCTGGGGTTTCCTCTCATATATATGATGGGGTGAAGATGATAGCCACCTCTCCCTGTGTCCTGACTCGGCAGAGGCACGCTCAGTCCTGCACGCCCATCACCTCATCTAACACTCCCTCCCCCAACAGTCACTGACAGGAAAACTGAGGCACAGAGAGGTTAAGTCATCTACCGAGGTCACTCGGCAGAGGCAGGAGTTGAACTAATATGGTCTGGTTCCAGGGCCCTGTCTTCTAATCATGGTGCTATATTTTGGTGTGTACATGAGTGTGCATGCGTATGACAGCTTGTGTGCACTAGTGTGTGCATAGCTATATGTGTGTTTGTGAGTATGTACGTGCATGCCTATGTGTGCCCAGCTGTGTGATGCACGTGTGCGAGTGTGTATATGAGTGTGTGCATGTATGCCCATGCGTGCAGCTGTATGTGCATGTCTATGCACCTATGTGGGTGTGATGTTTGCGGAAGGCTTGTCAGAGGAGGTGACATTTGGGCTAAATCGAAACAAGGTGAGTGAAGGAAGGTGTACGGAAAGTCCCAGGCCGGGACCGGCGGGTGCAGAGGCACCGGGAAGTCAGCTCCAAACTGTCAGTGATGCTGCACCACCTGTGAGCAGGCTCATAGCCCTGGCCCTCAGCTCGTGGAAGGCCCAGCTTGTGGGTGGGTGCCCGGAGCAGGACTGGAGAACTTGCTGTCCTCTGACTGGCTGGGCGCTCCGGCCTGCTTATCGCAGGCTTTTACAATAGCAGCTGCCCTGATCCCTGATGGGTGGTCCGGGAAGGGCTGTCTGCCAGCCATATATTTTCCCTTTCCCCTGGCTCAGGGCAGAAGCCGTGGTGAGCCTGGACGGGATTTCTGAGGCAGTGTCCTCACCTCTCCCTTCTCACCGCATTCCACTCCAGGTGTTCTGTCCTCGGGGTGTCCGGGCCCATTCATCTCAGGCAAGACCACTTTCTAGCCCTCATACCCACTGCTTCCTCCAGGCCACATGGGCCTCCCATCTGGGGGACACCAGGCTGGGCAGGGGCCCTCTCTCTGCCCTGGCCACCTGGCGTCCGAAGCCTCCCATCTGCCCATCAGGACCCGATCTCCTGGCTGCTGGGCAGCCACACCGGGGACTGATGGGTTTCACATCCTTTGCCCTTCTCAGAAGGGAATAGCTGTCTCCAAATGCTGAATATGAGACACATTTTTCAAATTCTTTGACGGAATGCTTTTCACAGGGCCCAAGAGGCTGATCAATCTTCCCTGAGGCCCTCCCGCTCGGCCTCTGTGAAGTCGCGATGGCGGCCAGTGGGCTGGGGCTGCTCCCGTTCTCTACCGGGGACCGCAGGGGCGCTGAGAGGTGGGTGGCTGGGGTAAGGCCCTGTGGTCTCAGGAAGGCCTCGTGAGTGGGTTGGACGGAGGCTCGGAGCTCTAGAGCAGACACTGATGCTGGGAGCTGGGGGTGTGGGAGCAGAGCAGGCCTGGTGGTCCTGCCCTCGGGACCTGGTTTAGCTGGGAGACGGACTGGTCTTATACATCCATGGAAAGTGATGACCACCCGTGGGAGAGGCTCGGGCTACAACCTGAGCTCTTCCTAGGGGGTGGGCCCCGTGAGGGAGGCAGGCTGGCAGGTGAAGGAGCAGGCTGAGGTCGGGGAGGGCCATGGGGATGAATGAAAATACATCATGAAAGCGGAGGCTAAAGTAGAACAGGCTTAGCACTACCTCTGCATTGTGTGTTTAAACTTCACATGTGCACAGTTCTACGCATGTTCACCTGGGCAGGATCACACACGTGTTTATGTCTGCACCATCACACATTCATGCACGCACAGCTGCACACATTTACATGTACATTGCCACACACTCACGTGTGTGCTGCCACACGTGCTTGTGTGTTTGTGGTCACACAGGTTCGTGTGTGCATGGATGCACTCAGTTTCACATGCATGTGGTTATATGTATCCTTGGTTGGCAAAAAGCTTTGAACTGGCCCTGGCCGGTTGGAGTGTCCCATGCTGGAGCGCCGTCCAGACTGTTGCGGGTTCAGTCCCCAGTTGGGGCGTGTACAGAAGGCAACCAGTCAGCATGTCTCACGTCGATGTCTTGCTCTCTTCTCCTTCCTCTCTCTCTAAAAGCGATAAACATATCGTCAGGTGAGGATTAAAAAACAGTTTGAACTGTACATTTCTGATGGACATGCTTTTTCCTCCCTAGGTGTATAATACTTCAGTAAAAAGTTTAAAAGCATCCGTCGCCCAAAGCACTAGAAACACACCGTGTTTAAAAGTGTGATGTTTCTGTGTGGGGAGAGTCTGTGGAATTCACCTGTTCCTCGCTCCCACGTTTTCTCGCCTATGTTCCTGTATTCTATTTGTTTTACAGTGAATGTGAAACAAAATGCTTAAAGATGCTTAAAGTGCTTAAATATAAAGTGCTTAAAGATGCCCCACTGTCTCCTGGATGAGGCTCTTCTGCCTGTCACAGGCGAGAGGAAGTACGCGAGTCACACCTTGTGTCTAGGTGTACCTTCTTATCCGAGCAGTGCCCACGGATTTGCGTGCCTGGACCCAGGGTCTTCCATCAAACACAGAAAGACACCCTTAGCTCATCGCACCCTGCAGCTGACAGGCCTAGGACACCCTCCCAGGTCAGTCTCAGTGAGGGAGAAGCCAAGAGAGCAGGCAAGCGGATGGCACTGGTCAGGGGGCCCCTCAGTGCAGACTAGGGAGGTCATCAGAACCAGGCCCTTACCTTTCGAACTCCAGGTCAACTGTTGGATCCATCCATCCATCCATCCATCAAATACTGGTTGAGCATCTGCTTAGGGAGAGATGCTGTTCTAGGTGTTCAATCAAAGCCCTGCTCTCAAAGGGTTGAATTCTAGTGCGAGGCCAAATGTTCCAAAACACAAGGAGTAGTGAGTTCTACGGATACTACCGGGAAGGGAAGGAGTGGAGAGATACGGTGCCCCGTTAGCCAGGTGGGAGACAGGCCTCCTTGCTGAGATAGTGTTAGAGTGGAAATAATAGTGAGAGAGTGGGCATGGCAGAGGGAACTGTGAAGCCCAGGTCTTAGGGTGACTGTGTGCTCAGCGAGTCCACGGACAGAGAGGCAGCTAGCTAGCTAGAGGCTGCAGTGGAGTGAATGCAGAGAATGGTGGGTGCAGTGGGGCCCGAGTGGCAGAGGGGAAGGGTGGTCCAGGTGGTCTCGGTCAGGGCTCTGGTTTTAGTCTGAGTGAGCTGGAAGCCAGTGGACCATGCAGGATGTCCCCGTGTGGTGGTTTCACCACACAGCTGCAAACATCAGGCAGTGGAGAAGGGGGACCATGACCCTGCCCTTGAACCTGGGTGGGCTGGTGACTGAGCAACAGAATGAAATGGAAGTGATACTCCATGTCTTCCAGTGCTGGGCCACCAAAAGCCACGTGACTGTCCCCTTGTGTGTAAAAATATTTTCTCTTGGAAGCCTGCCAGTCATGTAAAAAGTCCATCTGCCATGTTGTCAGGAAGAATGGGATGATGGTAAGGACAGGGCCCGGGTCTGGAGTCTGACTTTTTTCACTGTTGCAGGAGAACCCTTGGACCCCTGGCTCCCACAACCCACCCTACCCAATCTCTTCGTTTGCATCCCCTGAAGCTTGCTGCATATTTCCAGATTGTTCAATGAAATAAAAAATATGGATCACAATGAGAGCAAGATCCAGTGTTTTGAACTGTATCATGTTTAACCGGGAGAGCTCTGCAGAGAGTGTTTTGGCTTGACCCTCTCTCTCCTCCCTCTGCCCGCACGGTTGGTTCTGTTTTTGGTAGAGAAAGCAGCATCAGACCAACCCAGTCTGAATCCCAGGTCTGGAAGCTACAGGCTGTGCCCTTGGAAGACTTTCCTACACCTCCAGGCCTCCTTTCTAGTGGGGAGGCGGAGTGGTAACAGTGCCTGACTCACAGACTGTGGGGAAGAGCAGGCGCGGTAATGTGTGCGACAGCTTCTGGTGCCCGCGGAACTCTTAGCGAGGCTTCCTACCCTCCTTCCTGTTTGTCCTTCTTAGAAGCTTTCATAGATTCAAATAGAAAGTGGGCCATTGTTTCCTTCCCTAAATCGTCACTGTCCAGAGAGTCATGCAAGCATCACTATTCCCACAGTCCTCTCACCAGATGCTTCCCTGAGATGTCACTGAAGAGAGAGGTCAGAGGCCGCACAGGCTCCTGCTAACGTAGCTCACCTGGGCGTGAATGGTCTCCTAGGGAGTTGTCAGCTTTGGATGCCCTGTGTCCAAGGAGCACAGAGCTCAGAGGGGCTCAGCTTTGTGGGTCTGGTCCAGAGAGCTATTGCTACGTAAGGAATGCCCCCAAAGTACAGGCTCACCAATCCAGGTATTGCCCGGGCTCAGGGAGGAGACTGTCACTCAGACTGTCACGGGGCTGCAGGCAGGTGGTGGCTGGGCCTGGGGTCATCTAAAAGGCTGCTTTGCTCCTAGTGTCTGGGCTGGAAGACTCAAATAGCTGGGTCTCGGGACAGCCAGGCCCTCCAGCATTTCTCCCCCAATGTGATCCCACCAGCCAGACTTACTAAAAGATGGCTCAGGGCTTGAAAGCACTTTCTATGCTTGACTCACTGGTCCGCGGAAGGGTGATCACGTGGAAAAGTATCCTGGACAGAAAAGACTGCAGTTGCAACGTGTCAGAGCTGGGAAGGGTGTTGCTTCAGTTTTCCCCTCTAAAATGGGAATGATTCCATGTACACGCTGCTGACCGGTGAATTGAATGAAATGAAGACGGCGAGGTGTGGGTGCAGGCCCAGAGGGTTAGGGAACTCACTTGCTATGAAGACACATGTTCCGGGGCCTCCAAATGACTCTTGTGGGGGGAGAATCACACAAAGTAGGAGAGCTCATCATCACAGGTGCCACTCACCACTCAGGGCCCAGGGATGGACTGGAGACTAGAAACTGGACACACGGGCATCTGTCACCACGGCGGGGCATTTCTTCTGCCTCTTGACGCTAGGATTATGAATGGCTCCTCTGTGTTCTGCCCACACCAAGGGCAGCTTCCACATGTCACCCGTCAATAACGGTGTATATTTAGCAGCAGCCAGCACTGGGGAACCCCCAGACCTGCACTTGAAAGTGAGCACGTGGCCTCGCAGCTGCCCGAGTGCAGGACTGGGAGGGCAGCTGGACTGGGGCTGGGTCAGAGGGGAGACGGGGTGAGCTGGAGGTCGGAGAATAGGTCACATTTGTTTCTCAGGGCGGGACACCACGGTCCAGTCTCTGGGTGGCCTCTCTTGAGGAGGTGGGTGGCTGAGCTGGGGGCCCTAGTGCCTCTGTCCCTGTCCATCCATTGCCCAGCCTGTGACTGTGCAGCCTGTGGGGTGAACTCCTGGACACAGGGCTGCTGGCTGACGAGGCCTCGAGCTTCCCATGAGGCCTGGCATGTGGGCAGCCTGAGAGCACTGTCCCCTTACCGAGCGCCAGGCTGGCCTGGCTGTCTCTGGTCTGCCACTCCAGGCCCGGGAGCCTCACGAGTGGGTAACTGCAAAGGGGATGCAGCTGGGGCAGGGGTCCTGTAGAGGCTTTCTTTTCTCTAAGTAGGACCAGGAAGCA
>PVKM010034122.1:0-15668 GCA_004027735.1 Carollia perspicillata
TCACCCCTATGACTCTAATGCAAAATGCCCTCCACGACCACCCTGCTCCTCCCCGGCCTGCTTCCTGCGTCGTCTTCACCTGCCCAGGGCCCGCCTCTCAGATTGTTTTCTTAGCTGCCTCCTTGACTGTGCAGGCAAGCTTCAGCGCACCGATGGCACCCCTTCCTCTTCCCTTCCCTGCGATTCCTGTCTTTCCTCGCTCCGCATGGGCCCTCTCCAGCCTCTGGGGCGTGAGCGGGCAGGAGGGCAGGAAGCAGGCGTGCTGCTCCACGCTCGGCTCTCAGCGTACCCTGACAGGTGGCTGCGTTCCCCCCGGCGGACTCACTTCTGCTGTGCCCCTTTCTGTTGTTTCTGACTTCCCAGGCCAGGGGAACACATTCAGCCCTTGGCTCCTCGAGGGGTCCAGAGCCAGAAAGCGTTCGAGGGTTGCTGATGCCAAGGGCTCTGATTTCACCCACATCCTCATGAGAAGGGGCCTGCTCCGTGGAACTGCCCCTGTCCCCCCAGATTCCTTGTCACCGTCCCGGTGGGTGAGCACTCCAGGACAGAGTGGTGCGGCCCCTTGTCCTGAAGTCTCCCTTCCAACAGTTAGCTGGTCTCTAGTGTCACAGCCCTTTTTACGGTGACTTCTGAGCACTGGAGAAGTGAGAGAGATGGCAAATGTCTGTTTACTCAAATAAAATGTCTCAAATGTCTGTTTACTTGATTACTCAAGTAATCATCAGTTAGCCATCCATCCACCCACCCATCCATCCACCATCCATCCAACCAGCTATTTGTCTGTCTGTCTGTCTGTCTGTCTCGGATGTTTTCGTTTAGATGACCTGTGGCATTGAGGATGAAAGTCCGTATTGTCCTTTTTTCTCTATCTGGGGAGGAGAAGCAGTATGGTGCAAAGTTTTGCAGACGTCAATGACTTTCCGGCTCGTAGAACATCCTAGCATCCGTGGCATCTCCTCTTCTGCCGCACATGTTCTGTGGGCTTCAGAGCAGCATTCGTGGTTCTGGTATTGGAATATTAGAAGCCTCATTCAGACCTTTTTATCACCTAGAAACATTCCATTTCAAAAACGAAGGTTTATCTTGCTTAAAGCAGCTGGGAGGCCAGAGGATTTCCCGCTCTTTTGCTGTTTTCAGTGGAGGCAGGAGATGTGCCGATGGCGCCCACCTCACCGTGTGTTCTCAAGAGAAGGAGCAATACCAAGACATGCAAGCAGACACTGGGTGACCGAGGGCCTGATGGCGTGTGGGAGAACCCACTTCAAAGAGGGGGTCAGGAAGAGTGAAGGGCAGGGCCCCAGTTCTGGGGGGCCTGCCTTTATCGGAGCAGTAGCAGGCAGTGGGTGCTGGCTCTCAGGGCAGGACAGGACGGAAAACTCCTTTTCTGAGCCGGGTCTCAAGTATTTAACTGAAGGCTCCTTACGCCCCCTTCCTGAAGTCTCTGGAGTGGGCCTAGAGCTTGGGCAGGGTGCGGTCACACAGTCTGGGGGGGCCCGCTTCCTCCCAAGGACAGGATGGCAACGTGAAGGTTAGAGGGGCTGACAGAGGGCTCCTTTGAGGGCCTGTGAAATTGTGGAAGAATTATTTCCATGCACTGATTCTTTTTTATTAAATAACATAAAGGCAGAGTGTTAGCCACCAAAATAGAAACAAAATAGGTTGTTGGTAACTTATTGAAATGTTTCATTTCTTGAAAACTTCCATATGGGATGTTGAGGTGCATTTGTTAAGTTGTGCATTTCATCTAACCCTGCGCAATGAACAGACCGACACTGGCTGAAGGAACAGGACCGAACTGTAGAGAGTGTCACGACTGTCAATCCACTCGTATCTTCTGTCCAGCAAACCTTCGTCATTTGGGTCGTTTTCCACGGGGAAGACACTATCCCTTCCTTTTTCCTTAGTTGTCCAGAGTCCTTGGTTCAACGTCCCTCCCTTCACCTGTCCTTCCTTCCACCCCTTTTTATTGAAATCTGTCCTCGGAAAGACACAGTTATTGATTAGGTATTATCCTAGCGTGATTGTAAGTTGCTGATTCTGCAGCCTCAGCAGCACTTCCTTCATTTCTCACTGGGGACAAATGACACACTTCCTCCCAAGGACAGGATGGCAGGAGGCAGAAGGGGGTAGAAACACTGAGGGCGGCCTCTGACCAACAGTCAGCCAGGAACCAAACCCCTTCCAGGCTCCCCTAAAATTTGTATCTCCCCTGCCTGCCTTCACATACTTCTTTGCACCTAAATTTTCTCACTTGCAAAATATGTTGGTTCTATCAACCCCAGATGGTTTTAGCGAATAAAATAGCAAAAAGCAACCATTCTTAGCACATGATAAATGCTCAGAATGGTAGTGATTGTTATCACTGTTGTTATTACCACCATCAATATTAGGAGCTAGGTTAAAAGGATGAAGATAATCAAGTTGTGAAACCTCCTAAACACGCTACATTTTATTTTAAAACTTCAGAAAAGACGTGCCTTGACCGCACTGAAATACACTGGAGACTGCCTGTAAAAGATGATCGTAATATACGTTTGTGCTTTAAAGGCCACAGAGAGCCTTGAGGATGCCGCAGTTCCTTCGAGAACACTGATGACAGAGCGAGGAAGCCGCAGCCTGGGAGTCGAGCAGAAAAGGAGAGATCCCAACACACAGAAGGACCCACACACTGGACACGCGCCCTCTGCGTGTGAGGACACGGTTTCCCTGACTTCCATGCTGGAGTTCAAGTTCTGGAGACAGATGTATCTGATTCAGATTGGAGTTCAAAGGCTACGACAGTAAACACTCTGAAGTGTCGGTGGTGTTTGCGTTTCTAATTTCTGGGTGTGCACGTTGGAGCTTCTCACCAACTACGGGACGGCTGGACCTGCAAACGTTCCCACTGAGATTCAGGCAGCCAGAAGTTCAGGTGGCATTTCATTACCTGAAAGGAAAGACCCAGGTGAGCGGGCAATAGCCGGAGAGTTACAAAGGTCCACCCTCTTCTCTTATATACTGCTCTCAAGTGCTTCCTGGCCACGGCTGGGTGTCCCCAGCCTTCTACCCACTGAGGTGACAGCAAAGAGGACCCGTCATCTGCCTCCAAGGTGCTCATAGTTGAATGAGAGAGTCACGTTCACAATAATGCACGCCGCACATGCTTCTCAGGTGAAGTGCAAAGGGTTACAGAAGCACAATGCGTGCAGCCACTTGACCTTCTAGGGATTTGGGGGATGCTCCCTAAAAACAGGTTGCCATGGACTAAATGTTTGCATCCCCCCAAAATTCATATGTTGAAGCCCCGACCCCCAGTGTCATGGTCTTTGGAGATGGATCTTTGAGGAGGTCATTAGGTTTCAATGCGGTCACGAGGCTGGGGGCCTCGCGATGGAATTACTGTCCCTAGAAGGAGAGGCAGCAGAGGTTCCCCTCTCTGCCACAGCAGGACCATGAGGAGGTAGCTGTCACCCAAACTGGATCTCCTGGCACCGGGAGCTTAGACTGCCAGCCTCCAGAACGGTCAGAAATGAAAGTGTGTTGGGTGGGCCGCCCAGTCGGTGGCATGTTGCCATGGCAGCCCAAGCAGACGAAGGCAGGGGCGGCATTTGATTGCACTCCTCTGAGGACGCGGACACGCTCAACAGGCAAGAAGGAGTATGTTCAGCAGAGGGGACACCATGTGGGCTCCACACCTGACTTCTTACATCTCTTCGTGGTTGGACTATATAATCAGAAGAAAAAGGGATGATAAGGGGGGCCAGCTGTGAAGGGTTTTTGTGCCAAGCAGAGGAGTTTGTCTGCAAAATATGGGCACATGAGTGGGTTTCTCCCAACTAAGGCACAGCCCCTTGTCCATGGCTTCCACGCCCTGCCCTCTGTCACAGTGAATGGCAGTTCCATAGTGCCAAGGGCTAGTTTTTTATTTGTCTGTTCCACTGAGCAGAGACTTCATTCAGGTCACAGATGCTGGTTTTCTCTTATTTATTTTTGAGAAGCCCCATGCGATGCCTGCCACCTAGCAGGAGCTCAGCAGATAACTACTGAGTACCCAGATGAGACCTGTGTGCAGAGGTGGCACTTGAACGGCAGCCCTGGTGGAGCTGAGAGAAGAGCTCTGTGGGCAGTGAGAGAAACAGGCAGGCCGTAGGCTTGGTAGACTTGTGTGCTTCCAAAATCAGAGAAGGCTTGCAAAAGGGGAGTGGTCTATGAAAAGGGGAGTGGTCTATGAGGAGGCCTGAGAGAAGTTTAAAGATACAGGACTGGAATGCCTGCTTGGGAAATCGCTGACCTCTAGTTCTTCCTTTGCTTCAAGTAAGTCTCTAGCAGCAGGCAGGCTCATAGATGGCCCCCCAGCGATTCCCCGCCCTCTGGCGCTCCCTTCTCTGCGTGACCCCTCCTACCGAGAGTGGGCAGCACCTGTGACTCGCTTCCAGGCGGCAGAATGCCGCACAGCTGGCCATGCGTCGCTTCCCAGATCAGGCTGTGAAAGACTGTGCGTTCTGTCTCACCGGCTCTCTTTCTCGCGCCTTCTTTCCTCTCTGGTGAAGCAGGCTGCCATGGTGTGAGTTGCCCTAATGGTGAAGCCACAGGACAAGGTACTGAGGACGACCTCTCACCAATAGCTAGATGGAAATGAGGGCCACCAATCCGACAGTCTTCCAGAAGTAAATTCTGCCAACTAACACACGGGCTGGGAAGCCAGTCCTTCTTCAGCAGAATGAGATGCCTGGCTGGCACCTTGACTGCAGCCTGTGAGAGCCCCTGAAGCCCAGGGCCTGGCTGTGCTGTGTCTGGTCTCCTGGTCTGGAGGGACTGTGAGACACTAAGGGCGTGTTATTTTAAATCACCGAGTCTGTGGTGATTTGTTACATAGCAATAGACAGCTTGTACATTGGTGTTCCAAGGCGTGCTGAGACAGAAATGAGTGTGTGGGAACGAAGAGAAGCCCCGGTGTGGCCTCGCCATTGGCCACCTGCTTCCTGGAGCCTGGGGCCCGGCAGGTCTCTGGTGGGCCTGCTGCGAGGTTAGCCTAGGCCCACGGCAGACAACTCTGGCTTTGCAGAACTCGGGAAAGAAGCGTCTTCTGGAATGAGCCAACAAGCCCGAGTATTTGCTCCAGCCCTCACAGTCCCTAACAGGAGCATCGCGGGGAACCGTCTGGGATCCCACGGAAAGGGGAGCGCCTATTTACATTGCAGTCCATAGCACGGAGAACGGGGGCTCTCGGGGGCTGCAGCAAGGGCCTGGCTGGCCAGACGCAACCAGGAGTCTAAGAAAAATACAGTGTCATCGAGCCCATTCAGAAAATCTGTTTTTCATTCCATGCTTCCTTGGGTCTGAAAGAATGCGGAGAGAAATGCTGCACATAGCACTCGTCTTTTTCTCTCTCTCTTCTGTTTGGTGTCTGGAGTTCAGCCAAAGGACTCGCTCATGAGTCCACTTGCTCACATCACATGCATTAAGCGTTAAAGAAATCCTAAAACCTAGTGAATGCCAGGCATTTCTTCTTGATTCTCCCTTAATGCACTTCTTTTTTGTTTTGTAAAGGTTTTATTTATTTATTTTTAGAGAGAGGGGAAGGGAGGGAGAAAGAGAGGGAGAGAAACATCAATGAATGGTTGCCTCTCACACGCCCCCTTCTGGGGACCTGGCCTGCAACCCAGGCATGTGCCCTGACTGGGAATCGAACTGGCGACCCTTTGGTTTACAGGCCGGTGCTCAATCCACTGAGCCACACCAGCCAGGGCCCTTAATGCACTTCTGAACTTGCCTAAAACTTTGCGATTGTTTCTCCAGTCATGTCTAGTTGATATTTTAACATTTTATTTAGAATTTTAGTGTTCGAATTTTGCTCCAAGGGAAGTATTTGCATCTGAAGCTGTGTTTTAGGGGCACTGCAAATGCTGAGGAACTTTCCTCCAAACTGCACACACTTAATTGCTTTTATCTCTTTAACATACAGGATTCTGGGTAAGGTTACATTTTCAAAGCACGAAAAGAGGTTCAGTGAGAAAATAATAAAAAATATTTTGGAGTGTCCCCCCAAACACTGATTTCGAATGTCTGCAAAATATGCTGGCCATCTCCACCATGGCAGTTTGTGTTCACGTTAACATTAAAAAATGTTTATTCCTGTAATTTATTGAGTAATTGCCATGCACCAGGTGTCTGGGTGAATGTATTTCACACTGCAATACGCCGTCCCGTCAACGCAAACACGTCCTTCGCCCCCAGCGGGGAGCGAAGTGGGCTGTCGAGGCAGACAGCCGAGACCTCCCGGCCCCTGCTCTTCAGCCCGAGTGGGGAGGCGACGCTGTCGTGGTCGGTGTGCCACGCCGCAAGGCTCACAGCCGTCTCCGGGGACTGCTCCTCCCGACTCGGGTAAGTACAAGTCCCCGTTTCATTCTTAAGAAGATCCGAGCTTGGAAGATAAATTATAGAGTTCACTCTCCTAAAGGCTAATTTGCCAACGGTCGTACGTGTGTGAAAAGGAGTGCCTTTTGGTAAAATCAACCACATTTTCCACTTTCACTTAAACGTAAACTAAAGCTGATTATCAACATTGATACGTTCGATTTACGTATTCTTAGTCAGTCACATTCTAGGGGCTCACTGGGCCACGAACCGATGGCAGCTTTCTGCTTGTCTTGACCAGTGTGTAAGATTAGACTCCCAGGTCGGGGGAAAATGATCTTTGGTTGACTCGCTTCCCTGAGCTCTGACCGCTTCCCGGTTGCCATGAAAACACGCATCCATTGGAAATGGTAAGCATCTGCTTTCCTATATGGAGACGATGACTATTGTGAATTTCTGGGGAGGGAACCTACCACCCACACTGTACTGTCTTTTACTTTTCTCTCCTCTGAGGAATAACTGTGAATCAAAGAACAGCTCTATGGACATCAGGGCTGAACTAGCCTATAAATCACACTTGTCATCGTTTCCCCAAACTCTGGTTGATTTATGGCACACCCTGATGCCTCACTGCTATGGCCACACCATTCTCGTGATGGGAAATCACATACACACACCATCAGGGACTACTTACAGGCTATAAAAAGGGAGAAACACAAACAAAAGAGAATCAAAGTTGGAGAGCACTGAGTCACGTACGGGGTGCAAATGCAAGAGTGGAAAATCTGGGGGATGCTGGAGATAAATGTTCACACTATGGAGAGCAAGGGGGAACTATCGTTTGGTAAACACTGGATTATCTTGGCTAACGGAGAATGAGGAGGCGTGCAAAGGCCGAGATAATTGAGTGCTTGTCTCTAGGTACAAAGATGCTCCCATGACTTCATCCCTGGACACTGAACTGGTTATTTCTTAGCAGAGCGGTGAAGATTGGCTCCCCGTCAGAGCTGACTGAAGGTTTCCCCGTTGTGTTGGTAGCAAGATGTGTTGGGGAGAAGCTAAGAGTATGGCTGGGGAGAGGAAGAAAGCTAGAGGAAGCGGGGCCGACTGTGGTCCTCTCTCGTTCTCGTCTAAGCTAGACGTTGACGATCTGGGGAAAGTCTCGGGGAACTGCCTCATAGCCACATCCACAAGGTTAAAACTGCAGAGCAAGGATCCAGCTTCCAGCATCCATCAGCACTGCCCCCAGAACACAGTTCCTCCAACGAGTGGAATGTCCTTCCTAAAAATAAAACATCTCCAAGTCCCACGTATTCCAGAAATCTGTCTGGGACAATTTTCTAAAGTACTTCCACAAAGAGAAACAGTCAATGATGAAGTCATGGGGGAAGCTAATGTAAAACCTAATTGCCCTCCTTTTGGGCTGCCATGAGTTTTCTCGCCCTCCAGAGCGCATGCAGGATCAGCTGAAACCCATCAAAGCAGCGTGGGGAACGGGCAGAGACAGAGCGAGACGGCCAGGTCGCGCCTGCCCTTGCCAGGGCGGCTCTGCGTCTTCCGGCACCCTGTCTTTTCCAACTGTGGATGACTTCACTGGTGCTATTTATTGGGAGATGATTTCACACTCGTGGGTCTTCTCCCTTCCCATGTTCTGCCACTTAAATCACTTCATTGTGCCTGGTTACTTGTCATCACTTTGGGAATCGAGCACAGTCCCTTGGGCAGATGGACTTGAGTTCAAACCCTAGTTCTCTCCGTCTCTTGTAAACTCTGAGACCTTGACCGAGCTGTCTGCTCTTTCTAAGTCTCAGTTTTCTCTCTCTCAAAATGGAGATAATAGTGTCAATAGCTAGCGTATTGTTTATGAATATAAATAACCTGGCATATTGCCTGACGTAGAGTCAGCACTTAGGATGACTGTGCACGTGTGTGTATATTAGTCAGGGTTCTCCAGGAAAGGGGAACCGAAAGGTCGTGTGTGTCTTTCTTCCTTTTTCCTTCCTCCATCCCTTCCTCCTTTCCTTTCCTTCCCTTCCTTCTTATTTGTCTATCTCTCTTATCTGCCAAAATGGAGATTTATTGTAAGGAATTGGCCCATGCAATTGCAGAGGCTCGGTAAATGCAAAGTATGCAGAGTACAGACTGCAGGGAGGCTGGAGACCCCGAGGACTCGCACTCGCAGGCCAAAGGCAGCCCGCTGGCAGAGTTCCTTTTTGCTTTGACCTTCAACTGATTGGATGAGGCCCGCCCACACCATGAAAAGTAATCTGCTTTCCTCCAAGTCCACCAACTTAAACTGTTCATCTCATCCAATAAATGCCTTCACCGAAACATCCAGAATAACGTTTGACTAAATATTTGGGCACCGTGGCCTGGCCAAGAGGCCACATACATTTAACCACCACGGTGTGTATGTATTTAAAATTGGGAGCTGAGTAGCTCTTTATATCACCAAATAATTACATGTATTAAATAATTATAGGCAGCATAGACTTCCCAACACCTTTAGGGTAGTCACTGAACTTTATGAAAAAAGTGTTCAGTGATTTTGGCTGCTCACACCAGACCCCGCATTCTGGACCTTTCGAAACCCGTTCCACTCTGGTCATCTGTGCCAAATCTTGAGTTAAGCAAAAACTCCTTTCTCTGGCTGACCTGAAGCAAGTCTTTTGGGGAAAAAAAGGAAGCATGTCTAGGCAAGATAAATGCTGAAGAGAAAGGAAATCCAGTCCCTCTCTCCTCAAAGAGACACGTGGCCTCTCCCGGAACCGTGACCTCCTGGTTTTGGCTTCAGTGGCATCAGGCCACTGTTTCGGTGGGGACGCCATTTGGCCTCGTCGTCCATCCTGGTCTCTGGGCCTTCCCGGCATGGGCAGCAGGCTGCTCGCTCTGGTCCCACCTAGGCACGCAGAGCACGGTTTGCACGCAGGGCAATCTTTAGGCGCCCCCCCCCCCTCGATGAGCCACATACGCCCCCAGAGGGCCCCTGGATGCAGTCACTGACATTGCACGTCTGTGGTACAAGCCACTTCAGTTCACGAGGCTCGCTTTCCACAGCTGCCTCTTCACTTTGAGGCGCTGGTCTTGGCTTCCCCACTGCATCTCTCCGAGGACCTGCCTCTCGATGTCACTATATTGTATGTGGCTTTGACCACCCAAACGAGCTGCCTCCACAGGAGAATGTGTTTGGGAAAACGCTATGCTTCCCTGATCTTCGCCCCGCTCATGGCTTCTCACGTTCTTCCTGGTGCCAACAGCCATGGTAGAAGAAAAGTTGCTGTGGAACGGGATGGGGCAAGGTAGAGAGCTTGGTCCCTGGATATTTGAGGCTGTCTGAAAGCAACGATTCCAGCCCGAGTGCGTGTGCATGGGTTGCCCGTGGAGCGGGTTTCCTGAAGAGACCCATATCCCGATGCTTCTCCGAGGTGTCTCTACTCTTCAGCTTTCCCTCTGTCTGCAGTGTACGTGTGAGGGGAGCGCTTTCGGCCTCATCTCCGCAGGGCTCTCACACACTCGTGCCGTCCTCCTGAGTAGCCTCCTCTCTCTCCTGCTGGGCCGCCTAGCAAACACTTCCTCATGGCACAGACTTTCACTCACCTGCAGCTCCTTCCAGGATGCCTCCCCGGGAAATGTAACCTCTTTTCTCCTCTGTGCTTCCATAGACTCTGTATGTCACTATTGCAGTTGCTAATCAGTTCATGTGATCGTTAGATATGTGTTTCTCCCTGCTCCACTGTCTGCTCCCTAAACAGGGAATGACAGGTCTCCACGTGCCAACTTCCACCTCCTAGCCCAGACATCAGCAAAGAAGACCCTTCATGGAAGTTTGTCAGATGGCGGGACGGATGCAAGGAGACTTCGCGAAGATCTCGGGCATCCCGAAGTGTCAGTGCCGGCTTCACCACCAGCTTGCTGCGCAGCATGCAGCCACTCGCGAGCTCTCTCTAGCTTTCTTGTAGGCCAAAAGGAAGGTGCTGTTTAGTGGAAAACCAAACAGTTTCCTGCTTGAATGCTCGGCACCTTCTGCGTGCTGCCAGGTCTCCAGGGGCAGCAGCTTCCGAGCACAGACTCTCGCTGCTACGCTGTCTCAGCACCCTGCAGCGAGCCCAGATCCTGTTGTCACGCCGGCTGCGGCTCCAGCAAAACTCTTGCCCTTCAGATGCTGTTGTTGACTGATTGGTTCTGTGGGATGAGAAACTCTTCATTCCAGAATTCACATAGCCCGCGAGGGTGGCCTGGCAATGTGGCCAGGACCGTGTATACCTGGGTGATATTGTCGGTCAGAGAGATACACGTAAAAAAGCCAAAATTAGCAGATCGAGAGCCAAGACGCAAGGCAGGGAAGGCGAGTCCTAAGATGCATAGTACTGGATCGTAGTCACGAGACATGCAGTACTGGAGAAGTCCTGAGGCCCACCAGCGGCCTCACCTGGATCCGAGGCGTCTGTTCTCAGGGGACATTCTGCACCAGCCGGACTCCCATCTCTGATGTTGTGCCCCCTGCAGGCTGCGGCTGTCCACACTGTTGTCAGAACTGTCGGCAGGAAGCGTGGGCCAGTGCCACCCGCATTTCTCTGAAGCCGGGGCCTGCACTGTGTGAGAACGAAACAGCTGCCATCCTAGATACCCATATATCCCAGCAGCTGGGAGTATACGTGTGACATCCAGCCATGCGCTTGCTCTGGGAGTATATATGGGTCCTGCATTCAGACAGCAAAAGTCAACCATGTGCTAGCTGTGTGGCTTTGGGCAAAATACTGAATCTCTTTCAACCTGTTTTCTCATCTTCAAGATGGGGGTAATAGTGGTGCCCAAGCTGTAGTATAGTTATGAGGCTTAACAAGTATGTGTGTGTGTATGTATGTATGTATGTATTTATTTCAGAGACAGACAAGGGTGGGGGAGAGAGAGAGAAAGAGAGAGAGAGAAAGGCTGAGATTTGTTGTTCCACTTCTTCATGCAGTCATTGGTTGATTTGGTTGATTCTTGCCTGTGCCCTGACCAGGGATCCAACCCACAGCCTTGGCGATTGGGACGCTGCTCTAGCCAACTGAGCTACCTGGGTAGGGCTAGGTATGAGGCCTAAACGAGATGACGCCTATAAAACACTTAGCACAACGATTGGCATAAACTAACAGCACTTCCTAAACACTTAACCACATGTAGCAGCACCTCCACTGCCGTTCATAGGGCCCTCTCTGAGGTGGAGAGATGATTGGGACAGACACAGAAAATGTCCCCATCCCCAAATACAGAAAGGTCCACCACGAGAAGGGGGTGGGGTGTGGAATCAGAGCGTTTGGTTTCAAATCTTGGTCCGCCTCTCCCACCAGTGGGGTGTGTTCAGTTAGTGGCACTGGGCATCGGCACACCTATCATCACTAGGGCGACGTTACTCCCTTGTAATAAGTATGAACAGCTCAATCCTCGGAAACTTCCAAATAGGTTAAACTGTTTTCACACCGTTGAATCTAGGCAGTGCACTAGAACTGAAATCTTTTTAAGTGTATTTGTGTGTTTTCCTCCGGGGAAATCTGGCATGTACCTTCTCATTTTTCCACCCTCCCCACAAGATGCAAGCACGCCAAGTGGAGTCCGTGTCCCACAGGTTTCTGAATGTTCCCGTCCAGCCTGGAAACGTTTGCCCATTGGGTGCACGAAAACCAGCCCATGGAAGTTATTCCTCAAAAATTACCAGAGACAGTTGTTCATCTGTCAAAAAATAACAATAAAAGTGCATGAGGGCAACCGCGGTACAATATTTCATACTGTCTTTCAGCAGCGCATTTAAAAATGAGTGAAAGATCACACGCAGTGGCACGAAAGTACGGCGGATCGGGGTTGATTTCCAGTATCTTGACATACTTGTGTCCCCGTGAAGCTACAGTGTATTCATGTTGTCCACCCCACCAAGCATTGGCACATCGTTAAGCCCACAAAGTTCCTTTTGTCCGTGGTGCCTGCACTGGTTTTTCTTCTGCTCCCGTTCATCAGTGGCTCGCTCTCTGCTTATCTGGCCCTGTTTCACACCACTGCCTATCTCAGACTGGATGAGAAAGGAGGCTTGCAAATACCTGAACAATAGGTTTCATGGCCCGGATGACTTCTTACCTCCATCCCCCGAAGGCAACATCTTTGCCCCACACTTCCTTGGCTCCCACCCCCAAAGGCAGCAAAAGGAAACAATAGCTATCAGCCAGCGCCAAGCTGTGTCTTTCTGCGCTGCAGCTGAATAATCAATTACAGGATGAGTGTATCCGAATTTCCCTGGCTGCCTTTACATGCCTTCAGAACATCAAAGTCTGCGGGAGCCCGGACACTCGCACCATCCTGCCACTCACCCTGAGCCTCTGAGGCAGCGCCTGCCCTGCCAGCCTCTCTTGCTTCATCCATCCTTTCCCCCAAGGCGTCCGGAAAGAAAGACCATTGTTCCCTTCAAAAAGGGACCAGTTGGGAAGCAGAAGAGTGCAGACAGCAACATTTGGCAACTTTATGGCTCAGGGCAAGGACCAGGAGCTATGAAGTGGATACTTTAAACAAGTTTTATTTTCATTTTGGTACATTAAGTGGCTGTATTAAAATAAAGCAATTGGATCCAAACCGTGAGGACCTTCTAAGAGAAACCAGAGCCCTGAATGGCCTCGTGGTTCCATGTACCCAGAACCCACGCAGTCAGAGGGCGTCGTGGCTTCTGGTTGTCTGTGAAGTTTACTGTAAGAAAAGTCAGCATATCAAGTGATTCAACAGAGGCAGCTTGCCAGCTGTGAGAGCAAGCTGGGAAACAGTTTAAGGAACAGAAAAATTCTTGTCTGTGAAGATGTCCAGTTTTTGTGAGTGTCGGTGTGGATATTTATGTCATTTGGGGAAAATGATGGCACAGGCAGAATGCCTGATAGGAGGGTGGTTGGCAGGCAGATCAGGCAGCAGATTGTAATGGTTCAGTTTAAAAACAAATATGGTTTATGTAACAGGTTGCAAATCTGGGCCAGAATCAGCCCTATTAGACATTTTCTAAGAGGTACAACGTACACAACGTACGGGTTTTGCATTTTTTACTTGGCTAAAGCTGAGGACTCAGACAGATCTGCGTTGAGCGAGTGGGTTAATAATTCTCAGAAGCAGCTAGCTGGTGAGGGAGAGCCAGACTCAAGTGTTCTCATCTGTAAAATGGGAGCCACAGTGATTCCCTCCACAGATGTCAGCAGTGGGGGTAAAATGAGATCATTACTAGCTGCCAGAGAGTGGAATTTTATTTATTTTTTTCTGAGCACCAAGAAAAAGTGGTAAAGTGCACCAAGTAGCAATAAGTGTTTTGAAAACTCCCTGGAAGGAATCTTTAACTGAAGAACATGTGATGATAGTAAAACGATTTAACCCAGTCTAGGAGGTATTTATTGCATGCCTGGAGATTCAGGTTTGTTGCTTCTTTATTCATGCATCTGAAACACAGAAAGTAGATTAGTTGTTGCTTCAGGTTGAAACTGTGGAGGGGCATATGGGAAGTGCTTGCTGATGGATATGAGATCTCTTTTGAGTTGGCAAAATTCTAAAATTAGATAGTGGTCATGGTTGCAGAATTTTGCAAAGGTATTTATAATACATTAAATCGTGCACTTTGAATGGGTAAAGTGTATGGTACATGAATTGTATCTCAATAAGGTTGTTAAAAGAAAAACAATGTATAGAAACAATATAAAACCAAAGAGAAGAAAAGAAACAAGAGCAAAACAAAACAGAAACAGGGCTTGGGCAGGAATATACCAGATCGACTCGGTTCCTGTCTTCATGGCACCTAAAGTCTCACAGGGTAACACCACGTTTGCTCATCGGTCCAATAGAGAGAGGGCTGGATAAAGAACCAGGTGGGATCAGGGCGGTGTGGCAGATACTGGTGATCCCCTCACAATATACCATACATGCTCTTTTTTCGTTAAGCAGCAAACCTCCCTGAGGTTGCAGACCGTGCTTAGAGGCATCCTCGCAGCCAGATTTCATTCTGGGACTCGGTTCTGGCCAATGGGTATGAAGACAGGGAACCTGTGCACTTTTCAAGTCGCGTCCCTTAGAGCAAGCTCTGTTCGCTTTCTATTCTCCCCAAGGACCGGGAAGCCAGATTCAGTCTTCCAACCAGGTAGGCATGCTGGCTGGCAGAGCCTCAGAACAGAAACTGGCCTGCTCACGGCTCCGAACTGCCTCGCTGCCTCCTTCCTGGCCTCGTTTCCAAGGAGAAGTCTGCTCTCACTCCCACGCAGTCTTGCTATATGGGACGTGTCCCTTTTCTGCCGGCTGCTTTGGAGATCGTGTGTCCATGACTGCTTCTGAGCAGATTTCAATTATGATTTTGATTATTGTGAGCAGGTTTTGATTGTGATGTGCCTTTGTATACTTCTGTTCATGTCTCGTGTGCTCAGGGAGACACGGAGTGCTTTGTATCTGTAGGTACCTAGTTTTCATTAAATTGGGGGGGGAAGAACAATTGGCCACTATTTCTTCAAATATTCTTTCTGCCCCCACCCGTCCTCCTCTTCACAGAAGACAATTACACATACACTAGGCAGTCTGAAATTGTCCTTAAGCTCACTGAAACTGTTTTTTAATTTTTTTTTTAGTTTGCTTCAGGTACACAACATAATGTGTCAATATTTGTGTGTATTGCAGAGTGATCAACCCAAGGCTAGTTAACCATCATCACCATACATAATTACACATTGTTTTTGTGATGAGGACTTTCAAGTTCTTTCTTAGCGATTTTCAAATACACAATCCAGTGTTGTTTTCATTTCTTCTCTCTGAATTTTATTTTTAATAAGCTCTGTTGCTGTAACTCCAAGTTCACTAGTCTTTTCTTCTGTGACATCTAATCTGGACTCAATCTCACCCAGTGTATACTCCA
The DNA here is from genome assembly GCA_004027735.1 of Carollia perspicillata. Taxonomy (NCBI): domain Eukaryota; kingdom Metazoa; phylum Chordata; class Mammalia; order Chiroptera; family Phyllostomidae; genus Carollia; species Carollia perspicillata. The sequence goes on from PVKM010034122.1 coordinate 15,230, forward strand.
TCTTACACACTGTGGATTTCATCTATAGAAGTTCAGTGTGGGGCTTTTTGAAAAAAACTTTTTTTCACCCTGGCTGGCGTGGCTCAGTGGATTGAGCATGGGCTGCGAACCAAAGGATCACCAGTTCGATTCCCAATCAGGGCACGTGCCTGGGTTGCAGGCCAGGTCCCCAGTGGGGGCCACGTGAGAGGCAACCACACAATGATGTTTCTCTCCCTCTCTATCTCCCTCCCTTCCTCTCTCTCTAAAAATAAAAAATAAAATAAAAGGATTTAAAGAAAGCCAAAAACTTTTTTCAAGTCTTTTATGTATTTTTAAGTCGAAGTCATCTTCAGTTAAAATGTAACTTTTGAACATCTGGAATACAGTTATAATTATTTTATCGTCCTTGTCTGCTAATTTTAACATCTGTGTCAGTTCTGGATCAGTTTCAATTTAT
>PVKM010034123.1:0-15683 GCA_004027735.1 Carollia perspicillata
ACAGGGAAGGCACAGACAGGGAAGCAGGCCTCGGTGTGGTCAGCGCGTGGTTCGCGGTGGCAGTAGCTTGTCGGTCACCTCAGGGCAGGGCTGGGCAAATGGAAAGACCCTGTCATCATCCTAAGGACTTTGGTCTTTATACTGTGGGCAGTGGCAGTCCCTGGTGGGTTTTGATAGGCACGGCAGGGGCCACCGTAACTCGGGTCGTCATAGAGGTCACGGCAACAGAATCTCCCGTCCGTCCTGGGCCCCTTCCAGAGAACTCAGTCTGTGGGACATCGTGACCCGAGGAGCCAGCCTGCAAACCCCAGCCCTCCACGCCTCCGCAGGTCACACACCGTGGCTTCTCTGCATGAGAGGGCAAGGGGGTGCAGGAGAGAGCCGGCATGCCAGTCCTGGGTCTCTCACGGGCAGCGCCTCTCCTCGTGCCTGGCACACTAAGGGGGCTCCTTCTCCCTGCCCCCCAGCAGACACACGCTGCTTGTGCTCAGAGACTCACTGAAGAACGACGGAGTATCAGAATCTGGGCCGGCGCCTGGCCTGCGCCTAACAGCTGTTGAACGCATGAGGAAATGAATGAGTGAGGAATGAATGAAAAAAAATGAATGCACTGCTCTGTGACCTGGAGGCAGGGGTTGAGAACATGGGCCCTGCAGCCAGACAGCCTTCAGATTGGATTTTGGCTCCCCCACTTATGGCGGCACGACCTTGGAATGCCTCTCCAAGCCTCGGTTCTCCTGTGGGGAACTTGGGGACGCTGGGCCCCCACCTCTCCGGGCGCTGTGAGCACCCAGGGGACAGTGCAGGCCTTCCCAGAGCCACGGCTCCCTCTCCAGCAGCCGTACTTGTTATTACAAAGGCCCCTCGTGAGGCCCCGTGTCTCAGCCTCGTTTTGCCGGGCACGCTACGGTTTACAGAATGCCCTCGCTCAGTTATTGCCACCAGGTAGCTGGGGCAGAGGCTGTGGATTTCTTTTCGGAGGGGGCACCAGATGGAGCCTCCCACCCTGCGTGCTCCTGGCCTCTCTGATCCCACCAGATCCTGCTGCCGTGACACTGAAGGACCTGTGGTTTCCCTGAGCACACCTCCCTCCCCAGGCAGCTCCAGAGAATGGAGTCCGTAGCCCCCCAGGTCCCCTGAACCAGTCCTCGCCAGGCGCCTCCTCTGTGCGCGGCCTGAGCTGGGCACTGACGGGGCCGAGAGAAAGCACACCCAGCCCCTGCCCTCGGGCCACTCCAAGGCCAGGGGAGGCTGAGGTGGGTGTCGGCAGCCCTGGTGTTGAGTGATGGAATTGGCGATGGAGGGCTGTGGGTCCCATGTCTAGCCAGATGAAGAGGGTGGTCAAGGGCATTCCAGGCAGAAGGCACCCCATGAGAAGAGGCAAGAAACACAGACCGGCAGGGTAATGTGAGTGGCGGCCATCTCAGCGAGCAGCCCAGTCCCTCCCGGCCTCTGGTTGCCTTCTTCAAACCTTGGCAGACAGACTTGCTTTCCCTCCCATCCCTGCGGAGCCTCGGAGTCCTCAGATTTCCCGTGCGTGGGCGGCAGATGGACTGTGGCGGCCAAGAGCCTCAGGGAGGAGAGATTTAGTGTGTGTGTGTGTGCTGGGGAGATTTACAGGCAGACAAGGGGGCCGCTGGGCTGGGGCTGTATCTTACCAGGTCCCCGAAGGGCAGGCTGGAGTCTGGATGCCGGGAGGGGGCCCAGGGTCACATCCTGACCCGTGGAGACAGGAAACCAGCCTGGTGGCTCAGTGATTCCCGCCAGGCTGACTGTACCAATCCGTTGTCCTTCTGAAAAACCCCAGACAGCCAGGCCAGAGCTGGGCAGCCACTGATTCACCCCACTTCTGGGCAATCTCGGGGAGCATGCCACACCCCTCCACGCTGATGAACCCACGGGGCTTTTACACTGACTTACCCCCGGCCAGATGGGCAGGTGAGGCTGCTCAGGCAGGGGGAGAGCAGCAGGGGCCCCGCATTCCCGGGAGGAATGTTCTGGGAGGCCAGGAAGGGGTGTGGAAGGCAGTGGTGCCCTCAGACCTGGGCAAAGGGCGATCCCGCCCGGACCCCACAGTTAGTGGCCCTCTCTGGCCCTCTTCCAGCTGTGGGCACACAGGACTCCAGAGACCCCTGCCCAAGTGCACGAGCCTACTCCCAGAGTGACATGGGGTGCTTTCTTGTCCCATCCCCCAGAGGGGACACTGCATAGCTGGTGTAAACTCCCCTTGACCTGAAGGGCGTCAGGGTGACTATCGGCAGGGGGTGGGCATGGCGGAGCTTGGCATCCGGGATGGGATGTCCACAGCATCCATGTGAAGAAAAGGGGTGTGGGTCCGGGTGACCCTTTGTCCCTTCGTCCCGGGCCTGTCGGGGGCGGGCTTGGTGGAGGGGCGTGGCTGGGGGTCAGACAGGCTGGGCAGGGCGGCATCTGCTCCCTTACTGCTGCACCCCCAGTGTCCGGCTCCGGGTCAGCCTGGGAATAAGTGCCGGGTGGATGGATAGATGGGCGGATAACGGGAGGAAGGAGGAGGGGGACGTACACACACACAAGAACCTCTGCCAGTCGGCCATCCCTGCGGGGTGAGTGGCGTCACCCTTGTTCATCATTGGTTGTTTGGGGGTATTCGTCTTGTTCTCTGCCAAGTTCCTGAAGGACAGAGTTGTGCCTCCTTCCCGTCCCCTCTTCAAGAGCACAGAAGCCCTAGCTGGTCCCAGTTCTGGTCTCCCAGTTGCCGGTCTGGGCAAATGAAGCAGGAGCGATGGGGAGGACATGGGCTGACCAGGGGCCCTCAGCTGGGGAAGGTATCATATCTCTCCTGGGGGTTCTGGAAGCCCACTCTTCTGGCCACTTGGCTGCAGATGGTGACTCCTGGATGTCAAACGCTAGAGCCCCTAGGAAGCCGGATGGAGCCCCGCAGCCACACTGACCCCAGCGCTTTCCCACACGGGTGGGGAGGCTGAGGCTCGGCGAGGTGTGACTGACATGTGGCCCAGTTCCAGCTGCCCACCTCCAGCGCTGACCGCCCCAGGTCGAAAACCATGGCTGCTCTGGATGAGTGGGCAGTCTGTAATTACTTGGGTGCTGGACCGCCCACTTTGCAGTCAGAGTCTGGCTGAATCTTCACGAGTCTGGGAAGTGGCCCTGGCCATTGTGGCTCAGTTAGAACATTGGCCTGTACCCCAAAATGTTGTAGGTTTGATTCCCGGTCAGAGCACAAACCCGGGTTGCAGGTTCGATCCCTGGTTGGGGCGTGTATATGAGGCAACAGGGTGGTGTTTCTCTCGCTCTCCCCCCCATCTCTTCTCCTCTCTGCAAAATCAATAAGCTTGTCCTTGGGTGAGGATAAAATGAAAAGCTGTGGGTTCAATCGGGGGGCGTGCGATGCCCAGTACCGGCGCATATAGGAGGCAACCAAGCGATGCTTCTCTCTCTCCCTTCCTCTCTCTCTAAAAGCACTGAAAACAATATCCTTGGATGAGGATAAAAAAAACAAACAAACTAAAAAAAGCCTATGAGGGGGGCATATTGTTCAGCCCATTTTCCAGATCAGGAAACCGAGGCCCAGGGTCACACGCAGGCTAATGACTCAGGCCGCCTTTGAATTCAGGTCGGTCTGGCTTTGACCCCTTCCCCTGCATGTGCCATCTGAGGCTGCGGGGGTGGACAGAGGGCTGTCTGGCTCCAATAGGGCCGGCTCCAGTCTGGCCCTAGGAGGGTGGGAGCTGCAGGCAGTCCCGAGGCTCCATCCTAGAAGAATTACTGGAAGCAACTTTCTATAAGTGGCTACTAGCGCTCAGGGCCTCCTCACCGAAATCCCCCGTTCCCGCTCCTGACCGCCAGGCCAACAATGGCATCTGTGGGACACTGGCACAAAAATAGAAACATGGTCTCCCGCCCACCCATTCAGGGTGGGGGCCGGGGCAGACCAGGCTGACCCAGGTTGCAGAGCTGGGGGTTAGGGGTGGCTGGCCTGCTGGCCTTGGCTGGGCTCTCCGAATTCTCAGGATGCCTTAGGAACTGGTAGCTCGGGGGCGGGGGGCAAGGCAGGCCCCTCTCTTTGCCTTTGGGCTTCGGGCTGGGAGGGGAGAGGGAAGTCAGTGCGTGTGAGTGACTGTAGTGATGAGTCAGGGCTCCGGGGTGGAAATGTTTGCTGTGGAAACCAGGGCTGGGTTTTTCTGGTGAGCAGCTGCAGGGACTCAGCTAGGCCTGGGGGCTCAGAGACCCCAGAGAGCCCTGCTCTCCAGCCTCCCCGCGTGTCCACACTGCTACCCTGCTCTGTGGCCCTGGCCCGTGACTACAGCTCCTCGGGCCTCAGCCCCACCCCTTCCAGCCTCCACATCTACAGAAAGGGACTTGGTGACAACTGAGCAGAGGGTTTGGTGTGAGGGCTCTGGGAGAAGAGCGTAATGTGATGTCCCAAATGTCCCAAAGGTACAGCCTCTGAGTCCCCTCCCCCTCAGCATGACCCAGCCCTGACCTCCAGTTCTCGTTTTGATTTGCTTTACCCAGCGCCCCAACCCGATCCTACCCGTGTCACAGATCGGGACCCCGGGGTACAGAGGGGCAGGGACATTTGCAGAACAGCAGCGAGAATGGATGTTCGGGTGCCCCCTCTCTGTCCCCTGCAGCGCTCTCCGCCTGTGGGTGTCCACCTAGGGGCGAAGGATGGGACTCCGGCCCAAGGGGCCCCCCACCCCGTCCACCCTGCGGAGGTCTGGGCGTTGACTCCTCTGGGTGAGGACAGGCAGCTGGGGCAGCTGTGAGAGGGAGGACACGGTCCAGGCGCTGCCCAGAGGTCCCGGCGCTGTGGGCGCCACTCCGGCAGGAGGCTGACAAGCACGGGCTGCCTGGCTTTTCCCTGCTCGCAGGCAGCTCCCTTGGCAGCTTCCCTCCCTGAGGCTCACCTGCCGCATCTGTGGAAATAGGAGGACCCCGGACCCCGCTTCGGGGAGAGCGCGGGCAGCACACCCCACGCAGGGCCAGGTGTGCGCTGGGCTGGGCTATGGGAAATTACTGATATTCAATTGTGTACGTAACAGCTTGATTGAGATCAAATGTGCCCACTTCACATGCTCCGCGGAGTGGTTTTCAGCGCACCCAGTCGTGCACTCGTCTCTGGTTGCTCGGCTAACGGGGCACGTGCGGTCACGGTAAGGAAGCTGGGCCGCGTCTGCCGTCAGAGGTTCTGGCCGGGCGGCCGTGCGGGGGTCTCCCTGCACTTCCGTCAACCTCAAGGGGTGCTCACCAGGCCGGGACAAAGTGTCTGTTCTAATATTTAGGTTTGTGTTTCATATTTTACCAAAATATGATATTAAATCCAGTATCGTATTTTATCATTTTACTTTTTTTTAAAGATTTTATTTATTTATCTTTAGAGGGGAAGGGGAGGAGAGAGGGAGAGAAATATCAATGTGTGGTTGCCTCTCACGGGTCCCCTGCTGGGAACTGGCTTGCAACCCAGGCACGTGCCCTGACTTGGAATCGAACCATGGTTGTTTGGTTCGCAGGCCCGTGCTCAGTCCACTGAGCCACACCAGCCAGGGCTGTCACTTTACTTTTAAAGTATTTGGAATGCCTATTTTTAAAAAAATTGATGACATGAGATTTCAAAAACAAAAAGTTATAAACCCATTAGACAATACTAATTCACAAAAAATGGGAACTTACACAAACATCAATTTCAAATGTTCATTCTACTCTAAATTAGCATAAAAATAATTCTTCAAAAATAAGCAGCCGAAATAGCTCACTACAGTGAAGAACAGTTATTTGTGAAACATGAAAAGTGGAACATTATTTGCTCTTTTGTTTTACAGAGCAAACGTACAAACAGAGAGTGTCAGGACTGAGTAACGGAAATATTTCTGGGCAGATTTTTCCAGCGGCTGAAACACTCCGTCTGGCTCTATGACATCAGCTGGGGACACGGCCAGGGGACAATTAGAAGTTAAATCAAAACTTTTTCCACTGATCTCTTCATCTTGAACTCCCCCTCTCGTCTTTGCTAAGTGTGAGGAGGTGTTGGGGGCCCGGCTTTGCGCCTTGGTGGAGAGTGCCGGCTTCTGGGAGCAGCTGCAGTTGCTGTTCCAGTGAAGCGTTTCTCTTTCTGGCTCAGAAAGTCTGTGAGCAGAGCGGACACGTGGCCCTCGTGGGTCGCTGTGTTCTCTTTTCTTCGTGGGGATAAGGAAGAGTACGTGGCTGGGCAGTACAATGTTGAGAGGAGAGGCCTGCCCAGGGCCACGTCCCAAGCTCCGGTCTTACTTGCTGTGTGATCAGGGGCAGATGACTCCGCCTCTCTGTGCCTCATTTCCCCATCTGTAAGAGACGATGACAGTGGTACCTCTCTCTGAGGGTTGTTGTGAGCATTGAGCGGATCAATAGGCAAAGCATTGAGCGGATCAATAGGCAAAGCGTTTGAACAGTCGTCCGGGCACGTAGCGAGCACGGCGGAAGTGTTAGACATTACTACTATTGGTTGCTGTTCCGGAAGCAGCATTCTAAATACGCACAACCATTTAACATTTTGATGCAGTAGGCATCTCTCAAGACAAAAATGATCTCAACTTCACATTCTCATAAAATAGCAAAGTAATGGTAGCGCATTGACGAAAATATGAGCATTTCAGTACTTTGAAATAATAAGGCCGACGGGAATACTGCAGCTTGGGGCGGCGGGGGTGGGGGCAGGGCGGGGGCTGCCTTGAGCCCGTTGCACAGCGTCAGAGAAAAGGCACGGGCTGCTCTCTGGGTAGCACAGACACTCGCAGGCCGGGTACACAGCAGGCGCTCAGTAGAAACAACACAATTCGATTGGCCCTTGGATAAAGTTCGGGCTTATCACAGTTTTTTCGTTTTGCTTTTGGATTTGAATCTCCTTCATTCACTAAGCAAATATTTTCTGAGCACCACCCTAGAGCCAGGCACGGTGTCCCCTGGAAGGCCGTGGTGGACAGACCGGCTCGGAGAGCGGAGTGAGAGCTCGGGACCTGGGTCCTCACTGTGGACCTGGGGGGCGGAGTCTACGTCAGCCTGGCTGATCTGTGTGTGTGTCTTTCCCCTGCCCCCACCCTCAGGATAGTGCGGAGCTGAAGCTGACTGTCAACATGTCCAAGCAAAACGGCGTCCAGCCCCGAGAAGTGCTCCTAGTCCTAGGCGTAAACCAGAGCGTCCTCCTGCGGCTGCAGGCCCCCGGAATGCCGCTCCGCCTGGCCTTCGTGAGTGTGTTCCCTCCAACCCCGGGCTGAGCAGCAGGGTCTGGGATAAAGAGTTCAAACCCAGAGGTGGGATTCAGGTGGAAGGGCAACTCTGGCTGACTCCATCCTCTCGCACAGCCTCAGTTTTCCCTCCTGTCCAGTGGGAGAACTGGACTCAGTGAAATCCCATAAAATAATCTGGTCACTGTCTTTGAGAAAGTCCTAAGACATGTTTTTGAACATATTTAAGTACGGAGAAAAAGGGTCAGGAGGAAACCTAACAATGCATTAACAGTAGTGAAGGCTGGGAAGTGAGATTAGGAGAGACATTTATTTTGTTCTTTGCACTTTGTTGATTTTACAAGACTTGCTCTAGTTAACATGGCCTGATTAGAGAAAAAATTATTATTGTTATGTATTAAGATTTTATTTATTTATTTTTAGAGAGAGGGGAAGAGAGGGAGAGAAACATCAGTGTGTGGTTGCCTCACATTTGTCCCCTACTGGGGACCTGGCCTACAACCCAGGCATGTGCCCTGACCGGGAATCGAACTAGTGACCCTTTGGTTTGCAGGCGGGCGCTCAATCCACTGAACCACACCAGCCAGGGCGAGAAAAAAGTATTTAAAAAAAAATCAAGTTTTAGCTCTGACCGGGGTAGATCAGTTGGCTGCAAAGGTGAAAGGTCACCAGTTCGATTCCAGGTAAGGGCATGTGCCTGGGTTATGGGCCAGTTCCCGACTGGGGGCCTGTGAGAGGCAACCGATCGATGTTTCTCTCATCCATCTTTCTCTCCCTCTCTCCCTTCCTTACCCTCTCTCTAAAAGTAAATAAATAAAATCTTTTTTAAAAACTCAAGTTTTAGCCCTGGCTGGTGTAGCTCAGTGGATTGAGCGCGGGCCTGTGAACCAAAGGATCGAGGTTCGATTCCCAGTCAGGGCACATGCCTGGGTTGCAGGCCAGTTCCCAGCAGGGGACACATGAGAGGCAACCACACATTGATATTTCTCTCCCTCTGTCCTTCCCTTCCCCTCTAAAGATAAATAAATAAAATCTTAAAAAAAAAAAAAAACAGAAAAACTTCAAGTTTTAAAGCAGGGACTCACAGCGAGGGGGCTCAGGGCTACCTCTTCCACGCGGGAAGCCCTAGGAGGTGACCCCCAGATTTGAGCCGCTGTTGTTTATGGCCAGAATAAAAGCAGGGTGGGGTTGGGGGGACGGATGACGGCAAAGATAACAAGGGGGGAGAGACACAGAGAGAAAAACAGAAATGAAAAAAGGAGGGTCTGTGTGGGAGGGACAGACAGACACTGAGAGGCCAGACACAGAGTTGGGGAGAGGAGCTGGAGCCCCGAGGACTCGACTGGAGCCAGGCTGCCTGGGAAGCAGGCCTGGAGACAGAGAAGTTGAGGGGTGGGTCGGGGATAAAGAATCCAGACTGGCATCGGGGACACCCCAGAGACAGACAGCGCGGGCCAGCAGGGAAGCCCCCAGAGGGTGGGAGTGCCAGAAGCCAGCCGGGAGGGTGGAGCTGGACAGATCCCATTCAATACTTCCCTCTGCTCCCAGTGGGGGAAACTGAGGCCCCTTAAAGGGCCAGGCCTGGCCATGGCTCCTCTTCCTTCTTTCCCATCTCCAGCTATCTGGAAACAGCCCAGGCAGGGGATCTGAGCCCAGCGTGAGCCCTAAGCTTCCCAAGGGACACAAAACATGCCCTCTGGCAGAAAGCCTAAGCAGCCAAAGGCTATGGCTTTGGCCACGCCTTCTCCAGCCTTCCTCCTGGAGCAAAGAATACCGGGTGGGAGGGGGGACTGCAGTGGAGGCAGCATTGGAGCCTCTCTCAGCCTGGACCTGCAGCTTCCTGGATGCCACCATAGGGGTCACAGCCTGGCTCTGGGCCAGACCCAGTGCCAGGCAAATCGCAAACACCTTGCCTTTGAATCCCTGTTACACCTCCATTTTGCAGACCATGGCTCAGAGGGCCAGAGCTGGGGAAGCTCCTCCTACCCTCTCCAGCTCTAAACCACAGCCCCACCCCTTCCGCCATGGCTGGCTTCCTCGCCCGAGAGCACCTCACTTTGCCCCCTTGTTGAAGTCCTGCTCCATTCGAGGTGGACCATTCTGTGGTGTCCTGCCGACTTCCACTGTCAGGGAATCCCCCTGCATGTCTAGCCTGAGACCCTTGTGCTGCCTCGGCGCCACGTCCCTGGCTTTGGCAATGGAATGCAAAGGGGCTCTGAGTCCAAGCCTCCAACAGTGTCCTCGGACTCTTTCGGCTTCAACAGAGCACCTCCGGCAGGAAGCCTTCCCGGTTTCCTTCGCCCCAGCCCACCAGGGTCTCTCCTGAGACCTGGGCAGTGGGGGCAGCGAGGTGCAGAGCCACCTCAATTCCCACCCCTGTCCACGCAGAGGATCAGTCCTGCTTACTCCTTTGTTTCTTATTAAAGAATATCTTCTGTTTTTAGTTGTTTCAAATGACTTTTCATTCATTCATTTTTTCGTCCATTTCTTCTTTCCTCCTTTCCTGTGTGCCAGGCATTAGGGTGAAGCTGACATGTTAGGGTCCTGAGCGGTGGGCCTAGGACCTGGTGCACAGTCAGACGAATCCTCCCCAGTGCCTACTATGTATTGAGCACCATGAAGGGGTGGGCAAGGCAGACAGTTGTCCCTCACACATCCTTAGAGTGTCGGTGACACAGACAGTAGCCACCTGATATCATAAGTGTGAGTGGAATGAGTGTGACTAGGGAGGGGTGGGGCAGTGATTTGGGGCAGGCAGATGAACATGGACGTGTACCCATCCAGCCCCTCAGGTGTTGAAGGGAGATGGGGCAGATCTGGCTCTTGGGGGCCCTAGTCAGGGGGTTCTGGGCTGACTTCAGATCTACCCGTCTCAGTATTCCCAGCTCTGGCTGCCGCTGCACAGTCCACCGCCTGCCTCTCCCCCTTGCCTCCTGACCTGCTGTGCGTGGTGGGGGACTCAGGCCCAGGAACGACACCCTGAGCCTCTGTGTGTCTCCCCAGGGCCCCAACCACATCTTCCACGCGTCTCCAGGAGTCGACAGCATACATCTGTCAAACATCACCACCAAGAGCCAGTTCCTCAACTGGGCAGATACGCAAGGTGCCATCGCCTCTGTGGCCGAGCTGAATGACCCCCAAAACATCTTCCTCCATCTGGACGCAGGTCAGCTTCGCCAGCAGCTCCACTGGGCTCACGGTCTGACTTCCTCTGGCCTGTTTCTCAGATGCGGACACTAAGCCCCCTGGGGACGCAGTTTGCCCCAGATCCCACAGAGCAAGTTGATGCTTTATTGGGACAGTAGTTCCCTCTTCACCAAGTATTAGTTTGAACCACGTGAAATTGCTACTTGTCAGCTTTTTTTTTAATTTTAAATGTTTTATTTATTTATTTTATTTTATTTTAATTGTTATTCAAGTACAGTTTTCTGTCATACTTGTCAGCTTTTTGACCCAGAAAAACAGCACATTCATATTTTTATTGTGCACCTACTATGTGCCAAACCCTATGCTAGGCATTTGAGGACTCTGTGGGGACAGGCCCAGTCCCTGCTCTTCTGGAGCTGACACTGTGGTGGGGACAGGACAATAAACATGTACACAGATAAATACATTACATAATCTCAGGGCATGGTAAAAATGCTGTGAGAAAGATACAAGCAGTGACAAGCTGCTGATGGTCGCAGGGCTTCATCTGTAACAGGTGCCACCGTCACACTTTATGTGAACCCCGTGTTGACAGATGAGGAAACGGGCTGGGGGACTTGCATGAGTCACTCTGCAGTAAGAGGCAGAGAGGAGATTTGAACTGAGGTGCTCTCATGCGCCCCACTTCTTGGCTGCTCCATGCTGCCCGCCCCGCCTGTGGAGTGGGTAAGGGTGGGTCTCTGTGTGAGGTGCCAGGCTGCTAGGGGAGGGGACTGAGGTGTGCTTATCTCCGCAGCCCCGAGGTCACCTCCTCCCTGCCGTCCTGAACCCCACAAGGATATGGGCAACACGCTCGAATGGCAGCCACACGCTGGGGCCTTGGTTCAGGGCTGCCGCTTGGAAGGTGTGGGCGGCCACAAAGAGGCGCACATCCTACGAGTCCTGCCCGGCCCCGAAGCCAGGTAGGGGTCCCCACTCCCTCCCCCAAACCCCGCCTGGTCCGCACCTTTAAGCCCGACCTGTCCAAGCCTCAGCCCCGCCCCTGAGCCCAAGCCCCGCCCATTTCCACGTTCACACAGCACATCCACTTCGCACCAGGTGATAGCGCAGCCACTGCTATCCAACCTCAGATCTCCTGCTGCCCTGGCCAGCACCCCGCCGTCCCACCAGCCGGTGGCGCTGAGCCCGCTCGGTCTCTCTGCAGGTCCCGGACGGTGAACGTGAGGGTGGAGCTGAGCTGCGCTTCCGGGAACCCCCACGCTGTGCTCATTCTGCAGGGTCCACCCTACTTGTCCTGGTTCATCGACACCAACCACACCATGCAGATCTTGGTGAGTTTCGCTCTGGGACCCAGACAGCCCCGCGCAGGCCACCCAAAGCTCGTGAGAGAACCCAGACACCCTGCACCAGCACCCCTGAGCTTTTACGCGTAATGAGGAGACTTCGGCCCCACCCTTTTGCTCTGTTCACTACCTAATCTTCCTTCAGACTGGCACCTGGCTGCCACCTCCTCCAAGAAGCTTCCCATCATCCCTTAGAGAGGCCCTTAACCCAATCCAGAGAGTCAGGGAAAGTTCCTAGAAAGTTCCCACGCTGAAATGAAGGGCAAACAGGAGCCAGTGGAGAAGGGAGGTGGCCCAGGCAGAAGTAACAGCAAGAGCGAAGGGGAGAGCAGCCAGCCCTGAGGCCTGGCAGAACCCCGGCTGGGTTGCGGCGTCCCCTCCAGGCTGTGCGCCCCCTGACTGGCTCCCTGCCCTGCCTTTCTCCCTGTCGTTAGACCACTGGTAAATATTCCTTCAAGATCTTCCCAGAGGAAAACAAGAGTAACATCGATCTCCCCGACACCCGCGAAGGCCTGCTGGAGGAGGCCCGGAGGCTCAACGCCAGTGTGGTAGCGTCCTTTGTGGAGCTCCCCCTGGCCACTGCCATCTCTCTCCGGGCCAGCCACTGTGGTGAGCACCCAGCCCCCTTCCCGGGCCCTCCTGCCTTCCTTCGTCCTTTCCTTGGGTCAGTTGCCACAGTGTACCGAACACCACTGCACAGCTGCGTGAGTTTGACGTGGGAGGGGGGAAGGCACCGGCCCGTGGGAGCCCCATTTCGCTCCTCTGCAGCAAGGGGACATGGGCTGTAGCCAGCCGTGGATGTGCTCGGTGCCTGGCACACGGCAAGCCCTCAGGGACTATCCAGATGGCTCACCTCTGCTACCCCACAGGCAGTGGGCTGCCAGCCTCGCCCACACCTGCCAGGACCACCCCTCCCAAGGACAGCTGCAATCAGAACCTGCTCATGACCCTGCTGCAGCCCAAATGCGCCAATGGCACCATGACTCTGGGACTCCAGAAAAGTCACATCTTGGTAAGGGAAACCCTACCCCCCTGGCCTGGCCCAACATGGGCAAGCTGGTTCCTCCACTGGCCTGAGAATCTTGGGCTCCTAACCCTGGCAGGGGAACAGATCCCACCCCTCTGCAAGCTTTGGTTTTCCCACCTGTAAAATGGGCTTGAAAAGGGTCCCCACCCTCCCTGTGGTGAGAGCGAAATGAGGTCTGGTGCACTGAGCCAGGCGTGGTGCTCAGTAAGTGCTGGGGGGGGGGGCGGTGGAGCTACGAGGTATTGGTCCTGATTCATCCCAACCGCGGGTGGGGCCGGGTGCTCACTTAGCCTACGCGCACGACATTTCTGCCTCGGTGGAGAACAACGATCCTTATGATCCAAACAACACAGGCTTTTCTGTGTTGATGTGGAAAAATCAGAAAAGAAGCAAACCTCAATCTCTCCACCCAAAGACAATGGCCACCAGCCTTTTGGTTTGCTTCTTTCTAGAATGTCTTCTCTGTGTCGGTCCTTCGTTTGTTCATTTGTTGTTTTAAGAGTATGTTTTATTGATGATGCTATTATAGTTGTCCCGTGTTTTACTCCCCTTTGTTCCCCTCCGCCCCGCACCCCCCTCCCTCTGCGTAAGTCGGACGTGGTGGAACCGAATGCACCTGTCTGTCTCCAGCTCCACCCACTTAATGTATTTTCAGAACTCTGACCTAGGTACTTAGTATCACGTTGAATGAGCACGCAGTATTCCCTCACATTGACAGGCCATCATTAACTCCTCCTCCCGTGTTAGCCATTGCCTTTGCTTCCAATTCGGTGGTATTATACACATGCAGAAAATGGCATCGTGCATGATAAACTTTTTAAAATATGGGGGTTATTTTCTTAGGATAGATTTCTGTATTAGTGAGACTGCTGGGTCAAAGCGAGTGAACTTTCTGGAAGTTATAATGCCCACTGACAACCCACTCTCCAAAAGAGGATCCCAGTGTTTCCTGAGGATTTCTGAGAGCGCTGCGATGCTCTCTCTCTTTAGGCTATTCTTTTTGTTTTAAAACACCTTTGCCCGTGTGGGAGGTGGCACGTGGCGTTCCCTTCTCGTTATAACATACGCTTCTTTGCCTAGTGGTTGAGTGTGGGCGTGGCTCCACGGGACTGATAATAGTCTAAGGCTCTTGATCCCTGTGGCTTGGTATTTTTCTTGATGATTTTTAGAAGCTTTTTACATAAAGAAAATGCTGGCCCTTTGTCCGTCGTTCTTTTTTTTTTTCAAGATTTTATCTATTTATTTTTAGAGAGTGGGGAAGGGAGGGAGAAAGAGAGGGAGAGGAACATCACTGTGTGGTTGCCTCTTGTGTGCCCCCCACTGGGGACCTGGCCTGCAACCCAGGCACGTGCCCTGACTGGGAATTGAACCAGCGACCCTTTGGTTTGCAGACTAGCACTCAATCCACTGAGCCACACCAGGCAGGTGTCCTTCATTCTTATCAACACAATTTCTCTCAGTTTGGTATAGTTCTTGAAAGTTTTGCTGCAGCGGTTTTTAACTTTTTGGATATTTGAAAACATTGGGCCGTTCCAGCCGTTCCAGCTGCCCACCTTCCCCTTCGTGGTTGCTTCTGGCATTTCTGAGACAAGAAATCTTGCTGCTGGAGCCTCGACAAATCACCCAGGTTCTCAGGGACTTTAGAACGACATTGAACTCTGGGGTTAATGAAGTCCACATGGGAGTTTTTTGGGGCGTGAGCTACAGGGGCCTCTATGAAGCCCCATCCGTTACCTGGGCCTAAGGGGCCTGGATGAGCACATCGCCACCCACCCATCTCTGGAACATTGCCCTGCACTAAGAGAACGTGCCGGCTCTATAAATGCAGACTGCAAAAAGATGCATATGATTTATTGTTCGAGGAGGAAACTAAGCTACCGCATGAAAGACCAGTATGGTGCCACTTCTTAAAAATATTTTAGAAGTCCACGCATTCCCTCTGAGCACAGATGTCTGTTTAGAAGGAAACAGAAAGAAGGGAGTCGGAGCAGATTCGCCCCGGACATGGGCAGGCAGCCTCTCGTCAGTTCACGGAAGGTGGTCAGTGTGCAGAATCTGCATCCCAGGCCCCTGACGCCGAGGCTCCACCCGGCGTAGAGCCGTCTTCATCCGGTGGGCTCATGTCTCTCAAGGTGGCCCTGGGCAGCTGGGGGCAGCCTTCTGGAGGAGTGGATGTGGGCTAGCCGAACCCAGCGGGACCTCCAACAGCCCACTCGTCTCTAGGACTGAGATTCTTTTGATCCTAATAGTGTGACTGAGGAATTCTAAGATTTGATTCTTCTAAAACAGGAGATGGCAAACTAGGGCTCACTGCCTGTTTTTGTAAATAGAGTTGTGTCGGCCCTGGCCAGTGTGGCTCAGTGGGTTGGGCATCGTTCCGCAAAGCAAAAGGTCACTAGTTCGATTCCCGGCCAGGGCACATGCCTGGGTTGCGGGGTTGGCCCCGAGTCAGGATGCATTCGAGAGGCAATCCATTGGTGTTTCTCCCTCACATCGAGGTCTCTCTTTCTTCCTCCCTTCCCCTCTCTCTAAAAATAAATAAAGTTCTACTGGCTCGCAGCCATATATACCCATATCTACACAATGTCTATGGCTGCTTTGAGGCTGTGGAGGCGAAGCTGAGTGATTACGACAGAGACCTCACGGTCTGCAAAGCCTCGCAGGGCATTCACGCTCTGGCCCTTTAAAGGAAGGGTACTGCCCGCAGGTCCCTGCAGGCTTCAGAGACAGGACTGTGCTGGAGGGGTCTGCAGGCCCCTGGGGCTGCAAGCGATGACTGTAGGTAGAACTCAAGTGAACTTTGAAACTCTAATAGTTCTGCATTGACTTTAACATATATTGGAAGAAAAACAATAAGTAGTAAGCCAAACTCGTGATGTTTCAGATTTTATTGCTTAAGGCAAGGTTAAGTACAAAAGGGAGTCAAGTTCAGGAAACTCATTACGAAAC
>PVKM010034124.1:0-15684 GCA_004027735.1 Carollia perspicillata
GCCACTTCCCCCTCATTGAGTGCCTGGATATTTAACTCCCATGTTGGGGACCCACTAGGCCTGTCTCTCCTACCCTGATTACCCAGTTCTACTGAGCTCATGACTTACGGAAGTACCTGTGGGAGGCAGCCAGCCAGGGCCCACTCTACTGTCTTTTGTCAGAAGGCTCTGGAGAAAGACCAGGCAACATCAGGGAAAGGCAGAATAGCTGAAGGTTGAGGTGGACCTCAGGGAACCTCGGATTTCTTACAGATATGCCTCCAGCTCTAAGCTGTAGGAAGCCAATCCTTGAATACAT
Source organism: Carollia perspicillata (assembly GCA_004027735.1). Classification (NCBI taxonomy): domain Eukaryota; kingdom Metazoa; phylum Chordata; class Mammalia; order Chiroptera; family Phyllostomidae; genus Carollia; species Carollia perspicillata. Next base: position 299 of record PVKM010034124.1, read on the forward strand.
ATTGGCCCCTCACAGGCACAGCTAAGCCCTGTAGATGCAACCACAAATAGTGAATAGCATAGTAGCTCCAGACAGGTAGCCCAAGGCCAGTTTCACACAGTGTCTGACATTGACATGTACATAATCCATGCCTGAGTTGACCCAGAACCAACACAACCACTGGGGGAACATCAGAAAAAGAAACACTGGTGCACTGTTGGTGGGAATGCAGACTGGTGCAGCCACTGTGGAAAACAGTATGGAGTTTCCTCACAAAATTAAAAACTGCAGAAACTTGAAACACTAATTTGAAAGAACATATGCACCCCTATAGTCATTGCAGCAGTATTTATAATCACTAAGATTTAGAAGCAGCCCAAGTGTCCATCAATAGATGAGTGGCTAGAACAACTGAGACATTTACACAATGGAATACTAATCGGCCATAAAAAAGAATGAAATCTTACCTCTTACAGCATGGATGGACCTGGAGATTATTATGCTAAGTGAAATAAGCCAGTCAGAGAAAGACAAATGCCATATGATCTCTTATGCAGAATCTAATGAAAAAAATAAACTGACAAAATAGAAACAGAGGCATGACTTCACAAGCAATCCAGCCAAGATGGAGGCATAGGTAGAAATTCTTCGTTTCCTCTCACAACCAAAAGGAGGATGACAACCAATCTAAAAACAATAAATAACCAGAAGCACCAGAAAATCAAACTGCATGGATCTCCAACAACCATGGAAATAAAGAAATAGTCAACAAGAATAATAAGACTGGTAAACTGGACCCTGTGGGGTGGGCAACTCAGAAAAAACCTCCGTGAGGCAGTTGAGGGGCAGGGCTGACTGCCTAGCACCACAGGGACTGACTTAAGGAGAAAACTGAGACTTGGGCCTGACTGTAGTTTATGGGTGGGGTTGCTGTGGTAGGAGATACTTCCAGTCGGACTCAAGAGTCTGGTGGAAAGTGCACTAGGGATGAACAGGCAAGCTGCATTACTCCCTCTCTGACCCCTCCCCCACATGCAGCACAGCAAGAACTGTTGTCCTGCCCTGGTGAATACCTAAGGTCCCACCCCCTTACAACTTATCAGGTGTGCCAAGACAAAGAAATATGGCCCAAATGAAAGAACACAGCAAAACCTCAGAACTAAGCAATGAGGACATTGCCAACCTAACTGATGGAGAATTTAAAGCCCTGGTAATCAAAATGCTCACAGAACTTGAGCTTGGTCACAAAATGAAAGAACAAATGAAAGATACCCAAAATGAAATAAAGCAAAATATTCAGGGAACCAACAGTGACAAGCAGGAAACCAGTATTCAAATCAGTGATTTGGAACAATAGGAAGAAATGAACATCCAACTGGATCAGGATGAAGAAACAGGGATAAAAAAAAATGAAGAGAGGCTGAGAACTCTCTGGGACAACCTGAAACATTCCAATACCCAAATTATAGGGGTGCCAGAAGGAGAAGAGCAACAGTAAGAAATTGAAAACTTATTTGAACAAATAATGAAGGAAATATTCCCCAATCTGGCGAAGGAAATAGACTTCCAGGAAGTCCAGGAAGCTCAGAGAGCCCCAAAGAAGTTGGACCCAAAGAGGAACTCACCAAGGTACATTATCATTAAGTTACCCAAGATTAAAGACAAAGAGAGAATCTTAAAAGCAGCAAGAGAAGACAATTACCTACAAAGGAGTACCCATAAGGCTATCAGCTGATTTCTCTAAAGAAACCTTGCAGGCAAGAAGGTGCTGGAAAGAAGTATTCCAAATCATGAAAGGCAAGGACCTACATCCAAGATTACTCTATCCAGCAAAGCTTTCATTTAGAATCGAAGAGCAGATGAAGTGCTTCCCAGATTAGGTCAAGTTAAAGGAGCTCATCATCATCAAGCCCTTACTGTATGAAACATTAAAGGGACTTATCTAAGAAAAAAGAAGATAAAAAATATGAGCAATAAAATGACAACAAACTCATAACTATCAACAAATGAACCTAAAAGAAAAGAAAAACAATAAAAACAAAAACAAAGCAAACAGCCAGAACAGGAACAGAATCAGAGAAATGGACATCACATGGAGGGATTTCAGTGGGGAGGGGGAAGGGAGAAATAGGGGGGAAAAGATACAGGGGAGAAGAAGCATAATTGGTAGGCATTAAATAGATGGGGAGAGGTCAAAGATGATATAGGAAACAGAGAAGTCAAAGAACTTATATGTACAACCCATGGACATGAACTAGGAGGGGGGAATGCTGGAAGGTTGGTAGTGCAGGGTGGAAGGGGAATAAAGGGGGGAAATTGGGAAAACTGTAATAGCATAATCAATAAAATATACTTTTAAAAAATTTGAAATGGGAGGGCATTAAAATTGTGAGATATATATTTTAGTATGTCTGAAATTATTGCAGATGTCATTATATTATACTTGTGTGGGGAAAAATTTGAGAGGAAAGATTGTAGTGTCCAAGGACCACTCATCGTATTAGTATAATGGTTAAATATATAAAACCACCCAGCCAAGTAAGAGGGAGACCATTTCTGTGTTTAGACTCTTTCATTGCAATTCTAACACCAATATTGGAAAAGCCTATTTTACTCTTTTTTATATTAATTATTGTTCAAGTACAGTTTTCTGCCTTTTACCCCATCCCAGCCCACCGCCCAGCCCTCCCCACCTCCTTCCCTTTACCACCCCCTCCTTGTTATTGTCCATGTGTCCTTTATACTTGTTCCTGCAAATCCTTCCCCTTTTCCTCTGAAATTCCCTCCCCCTCCCTTCTGGAAAAGCCTATTTTCCTCTTTAGATTCCTAAATTTCCACCTACCTTCTCAAAAATCATTCAGAAGCAAAGATGACATAAATAATGCAATGTTCAACACACATTCTCTCTTTTCAGAAAATTGAGATGGTGTTCTAATGAGGTAATTTTTTAATTAAACTTTTTATTTTGACATTATTGTAGATTCACATGCAGTTGGAAACTGTGTACCCTTCCCCAGTTTCTCCCAGTGTGAACGTATTTCAAAATTGTAGTATAATATTAAATTGACATAAGTATAATCTACTGATCTTATTCAAATTTCTTTGGTTTTACATGTACTAATTCATCTATGTGTTTATGCAATTTTAACATATGTGTAGGTTTTTTGTATCCACCTCCAGTCAAGACACAGATCAGTTCAATTGGCACTAGGATCCTATGCTGACCTCCTATAACCATATCCACCTGACCCATCCCTAACCCTGGGCAACCACTAATCTGTACTCTGTCTCTATAATTTTATCATTTGGAGAATGTTGTATCAATGGAATCATACAGTGTGTGACCTTTTTGAGTTGGATTTTTCATTCAGCAGGAGTCTCTGACTATTCATCGTAGTTTTTTATTGTTGTTCTAATACAGTTGTCCCAATTTCTCCCCATTGCTCTCCCCTGCCCTGCCCACCCCCTGCTCCCACAGTCAATCTCCACTGACCTAAAGAGGTAATTTTTGAGAAAACCAGGTGCACACATATGTAACTATTTAAGTCATTTATTGTGACAGTAAATAAATTGAGTAAGCTACATTTCAGTAAAGAAATCTTCTATAAGAAGGAGACAAGGACTCTTAGACATTCTGTCTGGATAAAATCTACACATGGCTCGAGTGTTTACAAAAAGCTTAGCTCTCTTTTCTTCAGACTAGCCCATGGATATAGTAGAATACATTGTGAGTTACAGGCAGAGAATTTTTCCCAGATTGATTCAAACATACAGGCAAAAGCAGGAGAATGCTTCTAAAGTTTTAAAGCAGTCTCGAGCAAACAATGCTTGAAGTACACAGCTATTGTTGTTTGCCTTTTACTTTCCCTTTCTTCTAGAAACAGTTCTCCACATTTAAAGTAAACTGCTCATTCTCTCACTCCTCCCAAGTGCTCCCACTGGGACAACCACCCATACTTGTGAGCATGTGATCCCTATGACCTCATAGTCCTCATTCACCTTTTAATTGGAGCTTGGAAAACAGGATCAGTCCCTCTCGGACAACAAACCTGTGGCTCTATCTGGTCCAAACCACCATCATATCCCTCCTGGATAACTGTAATAAGCAACTGATCTCCCTACTTTGGTTTCTTCTCTCTCTACAGTTCATTCTCAACACAGAAGCCAGAGCCTAATGCAAATCAGATAATATCACTCCTCACAAAACCCTCTAGTGGTTGCCCATCTCATACTCTAAGTAAAGTCCCTATTATGACCTACAAAGTTTCATGTAATTTGCCCCACATCCCCTTACCTCCCTGGCCTCACCTCCTGCTATTTTTCCCCTTGCTCACTCTAATTCAGTCCCATTGGCCTTGCTGATGCTCTACACACATGCCAGGCCCACATCTACTACATGTGCTTCGCAGTTGTTCCCTCCAAAACTACACAGTTAACTTCATGGCTCATTTTCTCACTTCCAGTCAGTGTTTGCTAAAATGTAATTTCCTTAGAAAGGCCTTTCCTAACTACTCTATTTAAAATGCAACACACACACACACCTGGCACTCCCCATCCCACTTTTCTATACTTGATGTTTTTCTTCCACAGCAATTATCACTTTCTAATATACTGTAAAATATTCTACTTTACTCTGGTTTATTGTCTGAATTTCTTCCCCTAGAATATAAGCAGAGGGTTTTTTTTTTCTTGTTTTTCTTCCCTTGCTATTTCAGCATGCAGAACAATGTTTGGCATGTAATAGAGTCTCTATAGATATTTGTTTTAAGATATGGATGAATAAAATCTGGGAAGATAAAAGCTGGCAGCTACTGCCATCCATGGTTCAGTCTCCTGGAAAAACCTGTCTGAAAAAGAAAAGCTGACACAGAGAAAATAGCACTCTCCACCTATTGAGAGATTAGCCTCTCTGTCACTGTCATCCCAGAAGTCAACTACATCTCTGCTTTCACCAGGGTTTTCTACATGAGCCAAATAGTTTTTGCCTAAGGGGGTTCCAGGAGAGCTACCAGCATTTGCAATCACAAGAGTTTTAATATATTAGCATTCTTTGCACAGACATGTACAGAGTTAATTTTCCTTTTTACCATGTAAAATCTTCAGCCCATGGTCTGGTTTATTTTCCCTTCTTATCTAGTCCTGTCTTGGCAACAGTACCAAATTCCACCCTAATAGGCTTCAGTTGTGACATCATTTGCAGTCATTCAAAATATCTATGTTCACCAACCTTGTGTAAAGCAGGATATAGAGACCAAGCAGGGTGCTCTGCCTCCTGCCTACTCCTCCATCCCATTCAGCCCTTCACTGATCAGCTCAATAGCCACTCAAACACAAACACCTGACCTCTAGATACTCACCTACTTGCCTATGTTGTCCCACCTCTTCTCTTTACATTACCTCTAATTGTAGCCTGCCAGTCAGAAATCAATAACAGGGAATAAGGAAACCAAGGATACTGTGAAACATAAAGAACATCTTTGTGACCCACCAAAGTGTCCCAACCTGGAAACAGCAGCTCAGAAAAGCATCATGTGTGTCATTCATTTTGCAAAACAGCCAGCTAGCCAAATAAAAATGGATTCAGAGGATTTAAGAGATATGTTTATTACAAGTTCAAAAGTCTGAATAATATTGAATGTCAACAGTGGTGGAAAAATAAAAATAAATAAAAATAAAAGTATGAATAAACACACATGATGTTATGATAGATTTATTTTGTAACTTTTTAGCCAATAGGACTACATAGTCACATACCAGTGCTGTTAATGAGTCCCCTCACTCTTCCAAGCAATCATTCATCTAACAAACATGAATTATATCCCTGTGCCTAGTCAGACATTGCCTGGTGCTGGGACCCGAAGTGGTTCCCAGTCTGGAATGAGAGACAGACACACAGCAGCTATACAATAGAGTGTAAAGAAACATCAGGCACAGGATATTTTGTAAGCACCTGATGAAGAAGAATCCTATCTTGTTTTGAGGAATCCAGAAAAAATATCTTACAAGAGATAATGATTTTGAGAACAATTTCAAAGGATGAGTGGAAGTTAGCCCAACAACAGAGGGAATAGCATGCTAAGAAAAGAGGTAGCATGAGCAAGGCATGAGGATCACAAGCACTTTAATGCTACTGGGGTATAAAGGGAAGACAAGGATGGCAGAGGAGAAGGGAATGGAAGAGACAGGGATGGGGCTTAACAGGTTGTGAATATGAAGATATACCTTCCAGCCCCAATACATGGAAGGACTTGATACCTCAGCTGTGTGAGTATAGTAAACAGACAGCCCTCTACCCCTTCGGGGTCTGTCTCAGCTCAGAGAACCACCTCACCACAAATTACACCATTCTGGGGACAACCCACATAAAATAACTGATTTAGGCAAGGGTAAAAGGGCCTGATCATGTTGGCCCAACTTGGGACAACTCCAAAGACCCATTCAGCACTAGAGCCCCATGTAGGGTAGGCCAATGCTGTCTTTGGGCCTTCATTCCACCTCAACTTCTCCCTCTGCCAACTCCTGCTTCCCCCTCCCGTTTCCCACAGGGGTTGATCTCAAGAGCTCTCCTTAATAAATATCTTGTATATTTGAACTCAATCTCATCTTCTTGGGGGTGGATACCAAGGCAAAAACTTGGACTTAAAACTATACTGGGGTTTTAAGTTAATTTAACTTTCAGAATCGCAGCATCATTACACTGTCTGTGTTTACTTTCAGAAACAATGCTGTCAGACATGATAGGAGTCTTTCACTTACCCCAGCAATCATACATAAGAGTGACTACATAGGAGAGTAGTCTGACTCTGCCCTTTGTTTTTTTCCTGAAAGTGACTTGAGTGAGTATGAGAAGATGGAAGTATTTCTTCTACAGAACTTCACCCATGGCTCAGCCACACCCCTCTATCCATTCATTTATTCATTCAAGAAACATGTCCTGAACATATGCTAAGCACTGTGCTAACTTGGTCACTTCTTGGCCTGGTTCTAACCCTTAAGATTACTTTAGAATTCTTAACTATGGTCATAAAAATTTATTAAAAGAAACTTTAAACATAGGAATATCAATGCATATGATTTTCCTGGAAACTCCTTAGCTTTTATCTGAGTTCAAACTCTCTAAGGGTACTTTGTTTACAGCTTGGCTTCCCACATGGTGTTTTCAGTGAGAGACAAGGCCAGCCAGAGGCTGTCAGAAGTCTTCCAGCTACAATTGCTAACAAAAACCCATAAACAGACATTCTGGACTCCCTTATTTGTGTGGTAAATTTATGAATTATGGGATAGAACATGGAAATTCTTAATTCCAAAAACAAACTAGAAGATTTTTTCCAGAAGAGGTATTCAGTTCAACATTTATTAAACTCTTTGTGCTATGCCCTTACCAATCCCATAGGCATACGAGACAAGTCCACAAATGACTGGTATAAACAATAAAGATACAAAATATAATAAAGGTGTGTGTGGGAGGATCACAGACTTGACCACCTCCTATGGCCAGGCACTTTATCTGTGTTATCTCATTTAATGTTCACAGCAAGCTTATGAAATAGCATTTTGCCCTTATTTTATTGATGAGAAAAACTGTGGAATCTGTAGTCACACAGCTAATAAATAAATGGAGGAGTTTCAGCCAGCTTGACTCCAAAGTCTAAGCTCTTCCCTTACAACCTGCCAGCTCCCAGAGCACCACAACAGAAGTATGAGAAGAACATCACTGTTGGGGAGCTCAAGGAGAGAGCAAGAGCTTCTAGGTGGAGGAATCAGAGAAAAGGTGTTGTCAGGAGTAGGTGATATTTAAGGGAGGCCATGAAATATGGGGGTAGAGTTTTCACTAGCAGAGAACTACAGTGTAAGTGTTCTGGGTTAATAGCATGATGAAATGTCCCAAGGTACAGGAAAGGCATAGAATCTATAGGGTGTGTTTTATGTCAGGTGCCACAGGAAACAGACTCTGAGATGGAGTTTAGTATTCAGAAAATGTATTAGACAGTGTTATTGAGATCGGCCCCTGTTAGGACATGAAGGAAGTAGGATCAGGCAAAGGAAGGTGTTGGGCTGCAATACAGTCACAAAAAAAAAATAAATAAAAGAACGCCTTACCCATCTCATCAGTTGTTCTGAAGATGGGATGACTTTTCAGTGTTATCTTGCCTTGACATAAAGGGGGATAGGGCTTTAGAGCTCCCTCTTTTAACCAGTCAGTGAATGTAGGCTGTCCTTGGGAAGAAATGTGCATCTTAGGTAAGGTGATCCTCTTCATCTGGGAAAAATCCCTAGAGAGGGACTCATATGAAAATCATTATCTGCCAACACTCCCAGCAGTTTGTGGAGTGAGTACTCAGCCCTGAAGGAGAAATTCTGAGTGGCACAAAACGAAGTTCACTACAAGACTGGGCAGTAAGCAGACTGACCTGGCAAAGCATGAGAACTAAGGAAAGGGTGAACTTGGAAAGTTAAAGGGGGTGTGGACATTGAGGGCCATACTTTGTGTCTGGTAAAGAAGGAAAAAGGGTCATAGAGTTTTGCATGAGGCAAAGTTATAGCTAGAAAATTCACCTATCACACTGCACGAAACTTTTGAAAGTGGGAAGAGCCAAGAAAAAGAACCAGTGGATTCTTCCAGTCAATTAATGTAGAAGGTAAAGAGAAGAAAACAGGTGGCAGTGGTAGTGAGAAGGAGGGGACAAAAGCTGCAGAAGTATTGAAGACTCAGACAGTGCATATTAAGCATTTTTCTTTTCTTTTTTAATATATTTTACTTATTATGCTATTGCAGTTGCCCCATATTTCCTCCTTTATTCCCCGCCAACCTGCAACTCCCTTCCACCTGCATTCCTAGCCCTTAGTTAATGTCCATGGGTCCTACATATAAGTTCTTTGGTTTCTCCATTTCCCACACTATTGTTAATCTCCCCCTGTCTATTTTGTACCTACTATTTATGCTTCTTGTTCCCTGTACCTTTTCTTCCATTCTTCCTCCTCCCCCTCCCCACTGATAACTCTCCATGTGATCACCATTTCTGTGATTCTGTTCCTGTTCTAGTTGTTTGTTTAGTTTGTTTTTGTTATTGTTTTTGTTTTATTTTAGGTTCAGTTGCTGATAGTTGTGAGTTTGTTGTCATTTTACTGCTCATACTTTTGATCGTCTTCTTTTTCTTAGATAAGTCCCTTTAACATTTCATAGTATAAGGACTTGATGATAATGAACTCCTTTAACTTGACTTTATCTGGGAAGCACTTAATCTGCCCTTCCATTCTGTATGAAAGCTTTGCTGGATAGAGTAATCTTGGATGTAGTTCTTGCCTTTCATGATGTTGAATACTTCTTTCCAGGCCCTCCTTGCCTGTAAGTTTTCTTTTTAGAGATCAGCTGATAGTCTTATGGGAACTCCTTTGCAGATAACTGTCTCCTTTTCTCTTGCTGCTTTTAAGATTATCTCCTTATCTTTAATCTGGGGTAGTGTAACTATGATGTGCCTTGATGTGTACTTCTTTCAGTCAAACTTCTTTGGGACTCTCTGATCTTCCTGGACTTCCTAGAGGTCTATTTTCTTTGTCAGATTAGGGAAGTTCTCCTTCATTGTGTTTTCAAATACATTTTCAATTTCTTGCTCTTTTTCTTCTCCTTCTATCACCCCTGACTCAGATGTGCGAACATTTAAAGTTGTCCTGGAGGTTCCTAAGCCTCTCTTCATTTTTTTGAATTCTTGTTTCTTCATTCCATTCTGATTGAATGCATATTTCTTCCTTCTGGTCCAAACTGTTGATTTGAGTCCTGGTTTCCTTCCCATCACTGTTGGTTCCCTGTACATTTTCCTTTATTTCACTTTGCATAGCCTTCACTTTTTCTTCTATTTTGTGACCATACTCAACCATTTCTGTGAGTGTGCTGATTACCAGTGTTTTGAACTGTGCATGTGATAGGTTGGCTATCTCTTCATCACTTAGTTATATTTTTTTCTGGAGCTTTGATCTGTTCTTTCATTTGGGCCATTTTTTTTAATTTGTTGGGTCTGTTACATTGTAAGGTATGGAGACTTAGGTATTCATCCGGTAGGGGGGCAACACACATTGCTGCCTTGTGGTGCTGCATGTGAGGGAGGGGTCCAAGAGGGAAGAGTGACACTTGCTCTGCTTTCAGCCAGCTTTCAGTCACTTTCTCTGCTACCCACAAGCAAACTGGACCCTTCTGGTGCTGATTCCCAGGTGGCTGGGGTTGTGTCCATTCTAGTCCCCTGTGGGTCTCTCCAATGAACTCTCCTCTGAGGCTGGGATTTTCTTCCACAACTGCAACCCCCACAGATTTTTTGTAGTCAGAGGTTTTGAAGCTTTATTTCCCTGCACTGGAACACTGGGTTTCACGATCTGTCTTGCTTCCTAGTTTTTCCTCCCAATTTATCTGTATGCAAATATGGGACTGCCCTGTTCACCAGCTGCCACCTCACTCACCTGGTCCTCCAACTGCTACCTTGCCATGCAACCTCTCCACCCCAGGTACTGGTATCCACCCCTCCTACCAGTCTGAATGAATGTTTCATTAACTCCTTGGTTGTTGGACTTCCACACAGTTTGATTTTTCTGGCAGTTCTGCCTGTTTTTTTGTTTTTAAATTTGTTAATGCCCTTCTTTTTATTGTTTGAGGAGGCACAGTATATCTACCTACACCTTTATCTTGTCCAGAAGTTCCATGCCAAGCATTTTCTACAAAAGGCTTATAAGACTGAAAAAGAATCAATGCCTTACCATGGTTCAACAATTCCATGGAATACTGTCCACCTCATCTGTGTCAATTCCATGTGGACAGGAATTTTTGTTGTTTTTCCAGCATCTAGAACAAACCCTGGGAATACCAAGTGCTTGTATCTGTCAGTTTTTGCTGTAATCATGCTGAGTTCCAGAAATCTCAAAATTTCAATAGCTTATAGCAAAAAATATTTATTTACTGCTCACTGTGCAGCAACTCTGTTCCAGGCTGTGAGTTGGATTCAGGTCTATTCCATGCATCTTCCTACACCAGGGACTGGGCTGAAGAACTTGGGGGACATACCATTCTTTTAGTGGAGGGAAGGAGCCCAAGAAGGCTAACAGAACTTGCAGTGCAATGCCTCTCAAAGCTTCTGCTAGGATCTGGCACACTGCCATTTCCACCACCCACTTTCTATTGTCCTAAAAAAGTCATATGAGCAAGTTCCATATCAGTGGAACAGGGAAATATGTTCCTCTCCCAAGGAGCTGAGGAAAGAAAAGTGAATATTTTCTGAACAACAATAAAATTTACAGAAATGCTCAGTAGGTACTTGTTGAGTGATTATATGAATAAATCTATATATACTGATATGGCAAGACCCCTGACACATCCCATTAAGTGAAAAAGGCAAGTTGCAAAGCATTACATATACTATGATCCAATTTATAAACACACATACCAAAAATAAGACTATACACTAATATATGCACATATATTTTCATAAATGAAAATAGAAGGGGTTGAAGTAGATGCACTATTCAGTTAAGAGTGTAACTTCCAGAAAGGGGGGTATTTGAAAATTTTTTCCAACAAGAAGGTATTTGTGCTTAATTTATATGTTTTTTTAAAGCATTGTTTTTAAAAACATAAAAAAAATAATAAAGTAATGACCATTATGAAACTCCTCACACAGTCTGGTTATAAAAATGTCAAATGAGCAATTTGGAGGAAGTTAATGCCATAATAAGAGTAACAAATTAGTAATAAAATATGCCATAACTCTTATAATTGTTCAGTCACTGCTCTGACATTTAAAAAACATTACAACCTTTATGGTAAGTGCCTTTATCGGGCTTATAAAATGATTGTGAAATCACTTTGACAGTATCTTGCACTTAGGTTGTTTAAAAGGGGACATTTACTTAACCCATGCCATATACATAATAGATATTCAGCATTTGTTGTACTTAATAAGCAAAAATCCTAGCAAGCCTATTAATAGTTTAATATTTACAATTCACAGAGGAATATCAAATTTTCTTAATAAAGAGAAATAGCCTTTAAATGGCATTCTTTATCTTGAAGATGCTGTAAAAAGCCATAATATAAAGTAAATTGGACATTCAACTTTCTATCCCTTTCTCTAGAGCTTTACAAAATTAGTCATAGATATAAACTTTCTAAAAGACTGAATCATTTGCCCTGACTGGTGTTGCTCAGTGGGTTGGGAGTCATCCCACAAACCAAAAAGTTGTTTTGATTCCTGGTCAGGGCAAATGCCTGGGTTCTGGGCCAGGTCCCCAGTTGGATAGATGTTTTTCTCTCACATGGGTGTTTCTCTCTCTCTTTCTCTCTCCCTTCCTCTCTCTCTAAAAATAAGTAATTCTGCTATGATGGCCACTTTTCATAGCTAACATTTCAGCAACCACACAAAGGATCACAAAATTTGGTGGCTAAGGCTGAGGTATTGGGAAAAAGTAGGCAAGGCAATCAGTCCCCAAACCCTCAGACTCTCACTGATTGCCCACACAATACACCCAGGATCTTAGGTGAGTGAATACATTTCAAGAATGAACATCAAGTCAACTCCTCCCTCAAGAGTAAACAACAAACAGGCAATTTAAAAATTTGGTGTTTTGAGGTAATTTTTAAGGTGGTTCTTTATTTGCCACTAATAATTTCTGTTTGGGATGTGATTTTCAAATTTGCAGGTTCAGAAATTTGAATGTGTTCAGTTACCCAAGGCTGAGCTTACCTGTTGGACTAGCTCATGGTAATCAAATTCACAGGATATTTACTTACAAACCAGACCATGAATTTATTCATTTATACTACGCTACCAAGTACCACCCAGAGCACAGGTTTTACCTGTTATATATACTCCCTTCCAGAAAAGAAAAGCTAAATAAGTCCAAATGATTGGCTGACAAACAATGGATTCAGAAAAAGGAAACTGTATGGTTTAAATAATGGTTATTGTTCTGTGGTACCACTATAACTTCACTGCTAATGAAAATATGTGCCTGGCTGACTTTACACCTGGGTTGGTCCATCAGAGCAAGCCTCTTCCTTAATAGTATGAGGGGACCCTGAAAAACTACCCTCATCCACTCCTCGTTAAGGGTTTAGTTCCATCATTAGCCTGTGGCTATTAAGGGTGTCTCTGGTCACCGATTGGTCTTGATTTTCAATTATATTAGTGAAGATTAACTCTTTCAATCAAAAGTATTAAAAAGTTAAAACTCGAAGTAGATTAAGCCCCCCCCCCAAAGTAAGTTATTTGTTCATCCCTGAACCAAATACTGTGGCTAATGGGATAAAATGTGCTGATTGTCCAGACTTGGGTTTCTTAGTCACCTCTAGGATGAAACCAACCCCAACAAAAAAAAAATCACAAGGACCAGGGGAGAACAGAGTTTCTCCAGTGGAAAAGGGAAAAATTAGGAGAACCCTTTTGCATTGTTGGTGGGAATGCAGATTGATGCAACCACTGTGGAAAGCAGTGTGGAGAGACCTCAAAAAATTAAAAATGTAACTGCCTTTTGACCCAGTGACCCCAACCCTGGGACTATATCTGAAGAAACACAAAACTGTAATTCGAAAGAATATAGCATTCCTATGTTCATTACAGCATTATTTACAATTGCCAAAACATGGAAGCAGCCCAAGTGTTCATCAGTAGATGAGTGGATAAAACAACTATGAGATGTTTACACAATGGAATATTACTTAGCTGTAAAAAAGAAGAAAAATTTACCCTTTGCTATGGTATGGATGGACCTAGAGAACATTATGCTGTAAAATAAGCCAGGCAAAGAAAGACAAATACCATATGACTTCACTCATATATGGAATATAATGAATGAACTAAACTAACAGGCAAAATGGAGAGACTCACAGATGGAGAAAAGATGACAGCTGGTGGGGTGGAGGAGGTTAGAAGATCGAAGGATTAAGTAAAAAGGAAAAAGGACTCATGGACATGGACAACAGGGTGTGATTGCTGAGGGAAGGGGGTTGTAAGGGGACTAAATGGTAATGAGATAATTAATTAATTAATTAATTAATTAAAGACATATTCAACACAAAAAAAAAGAAAAGAAAAAAAATTGGATGCTGGTAGGCAAATAATGATAATAGTAATAATAATAATAACGTGTCCACTACACTAACTTAGTGGTTTAGATTCTTGGCCTTCCCCAGGTCAGAGTCACTTTTGGTGGATAAGGGAGCATCAACACAAATCACCAGCACAATGATGAATTGTCGATTCCCGCTGGGAGGGAAACACAAAACAGGGGATGTTGGAATAGGCTAAATGCTTAATTTTATTTCAATAATTTTAAGATTTACCTTTCTATTTTACTTTCAACCTATTTTACCTTTCAGCTAGTTCCTGTTATTCCTGTTATCTTCAAAAGATAACACAACTTAATATAACAAATAATAATTATAAAAGTCCTATGTGAATTGATTTAAGGATGACAATTTCAAGTTTAAAATGTTGATGAGCTCAACATGATTTGTGCCTGGTGAGGATATTACAAATTAGGGAGAACAGGCAGAGTTATGAGAATGAAGGAGTCTGGGCTATGATACAGGGACCAACTCACAGCTAATATACTTAGTTCATTCTGTCACTATTTGGAACTAGAATTTTTGGGCTAGAAAAGAAGTTCTGTAACTACAATTATAAAGTTGGTTCCAATCTAGGCTTTGCCACTTACTAATATAACCTATGACCAAGTTACTGAAAAGTAATAAAAATTAACACTTCTTGAGCTCCAATTCTGTACCAAGCACTTACATACATAACCCTTAAGGTTTGTAAGAACCTTGGAGGGTATGTACTACTAAATCCCTCAATTATTAAGTGCTACCAATGGTAAGACATCATCAATTTGATAACAGCTTTATAGGGTGAAAACATACAAGATACAACAATTATAAGACACATCTTAATTTCAAACATTAAAGTAAGAAGTGAAGATAAAGGGCTCCTTAGAACACAAGAAAATGGAGTATTATTCCATTTTACTTGAGAGAACACTGAGGTTTAAGGAGGTTATGTCATTTATCCGTCCAAAGTCACACAGCTTATTTCTGGACATGGAGCCAGAAATCTAATCCAAGTCTGATTTCCCCTCACTACACTGTACCTTGAAAGTCACCATTCTGTTACAGAACAGACTGGGATGGGGTGCTGAATGATATAATATTACCAAAAGGACCCTCCTTTTTCTCCAGGGGTTCCTCCCCTATACTAGCCACCAGAGGAAAGCTGCCAGAGGAAAGACATCTCTCAATGCCAGATATTGGTGAAAAGGAAAGGAATTATTATTTATTTAGAATTTATACAGACTAAAGTTCTTTAGAACATCCACAAATGCACACAGTCCTTCTGTTTTAGGAAATAAGGCTAGCTCTCTGTTCCAGGCCC
>PVKM010034125.1:0-15684 GCA_004027735.1 Carollia perspicillata
GCTGGGCTGCCTAAGGAAGAACAGCTGAGGAGAATGTTGAAGGTAGGAGATTCGGAACTCAGAATCAGTAGACCGCAGTGGAGCCTGAGAATATGTATTTTGAACAGGAAGCCTTGGTGATTTTAATGTGCAGTTGGGTTGCACTCAAAACCAGAAAGCAGACCGAGTCCTCAGCACGGCTGTTCTGCTATGGAATTTAGAGACGACTCTCTGCAAAATGTCTTCTGTGATTGGGACCTCTTGTTTTTAGCCAAGGCTCCATAAGGGACGGAGTGGGAATGGTCATCAGGTGGTTCAAGGTTATACATATCCTCAGGAATAAAGACAAGCTTCCCACTAACAATTCTTCCCAGGCCAAGTATCTTTGTGAGGTTAGTAATTGCTTTTTTAGATCATTTCCTGGGCTAATGACAACAATAATAGTAGCAGTACTAGTTACGAAGTGCTAGCACTGTTCCAGGCACTGCACTGGTCTACATACTTTGCCTGATTTAATCCCCACAACACCCTGCAAGACAGGTACTGCCCTCATTGAAGATAAGAACACCCAGGCTTAAAGATAATGAAAGTGCCCAAGGTGACAAGCTAGGAAGACACAGAGGCAAACAGACAGTTGGTTACCATATTTTCCATGTACAATGAGCACCCACATTTTTGGCCCAAACTTTCAGGAAAGAAGTTTTTCATTTTAATTTTTAATTCAATTATTTATCTATTTATACTTAGATACATTTTTAATAAAGGAATTTTAGCACTTGCTTTTGAACATACTATGGTCCAAGAAATTTTATGTAACAAGTAATTATAAAACATAGGAACAGATACAAGGTATGTCAGGTACTACCCATGTACAATGCATATCCTTATTTTTCCCTCAAAAATTTGGGCAAAAAAAGTGTGCATTATACATGGCAAAGAATGGTATTTCTTCATCATACTGGGCTCAAAACCCTCAGCCTGGAGAAATGATATTTTCTCTAAAAATCCCCATAGCACTGGACACAGGGCTCTCTTTCTGGTGCTGTCCAATCGACAGGCAGTGCACAAACAGAGCTCAGGCAGTATGTTTCTGCCGTGCCCCTTCCTGGGGAGCTCAGCACACAGTCATAGTTACTGCCTCATCTGTTCCAGCAAAACATTTAAAATTACATTGTTTGTAAGGTCCCATTCTTTCCTCCAGGTGTTGCCACGCCGGTGAGTGCTTTTTCTATTCGAACAGAATATTTTTATTTTTATACATCCATTTTGAAGAAGCCTAGTTATATATAAGTGTAATTTAGAAAAGGAAGTGCCCTCTATTACTTTGTACTATTTTCTTTATGTTTCTCCTTATGAGGTTTCATCTATGTTTCCCAAGTAGCCCCAAATGGATCTGACCATCTGTTTACAACACATTGAAATCTACACTCACTACTTGCACTACTTTCCTGGGTTCATTTTTGAACCATCGGTCCATGGAAACCATTACCTCGTTTCTTGTATTGGCATCGTCATGAGGCAGGCCACACTTTCGGGAACTCCAGGCTGAGATCACACCCAACACAGCATCTAATAGTGGACACTCCTCTCCCACTAACCAAAGTTTACAAGAAATCAGCACCCCCATGGCTAGTCCCAGAATATAACTATTGGAAGCTCGTGGCCTATTTGATTTAAGTGACTTTGGTCAATATGAAAACACATAACAAATAACAAGGAGCAACCAAAATCAAGGTGTTGTCAGTGGGAGAGACAATGCCTCTCAGGGACTTTTCTTGATCATCTCATATCACTATACTCGGGGTTTCTCATTCACCCTAAACGAATTTCCAGTATGTGGACAGTGACACTCATGTAGTAAATAAGCACCATCCTCTCTCTCAGAAACTTTCCCTATACTAAGAAAGCAGCAGCACACAGAGAGAAACTACTACTTCTTAAAGGAAGACTTAGACTTCAGCTCTTACACAACTCACCCCTAACCAACACTTTGAAATACATTTCAGGAATCTTCAAACCTTAGTATTCTTATCCACAGAGCTTTCCTGCAATGGAGGAATTTATCTACACTAATTCCCTGAGAAGTTTTAATTCTCAAAACCCTTTAGTAGAGCTGGAAAATTATTTGGATTACCTTTTCTATATACTGTGGCCATGGCAAGCTGTTGTTGGTGTGGGCTGGGTTATTCCAATAGAAGTCACAATCTTATACAAGCTAAATTGAGCCCATTAGTCTATGGTGAACTCAAGGTTAAGTAAATCATCCTCCAAACATTCAGTAATTCTAGAATGTCAATTGAGAAGACAAGGTTTGTCCTATCACTCACTAGCTATGTGGTTGTCAACAATGGCAACAACCTCTCTATGCCTTGGATTCCATCAATAGTCTGAAGGTAATACATATAAAAATGTGTACTTGTAGAGGTTTTGTGAGATTCAAAGATGAAAATAAGCAGAATAGAACACTGCATAGATAGTAAGGAATTACATTAGTATTGGGGAAGAAAATCTACTCTAGAGTATTAAGGGGGGAAATCTCTTCTAAACTCTAAAAAGCAATAAAATAATTTAAAGCAAATTTTAATTAATTCAAAACACAGATTTGCCAACATTCTCCTGTAAACATACCAGATAGCTACTCATGAACAGCGGGTAGCAATCACACCCATTAATTGTGCGGCATTTTACTTAAAATAAAAACATACTTTCTGCAGCCTTCTTTTTTTCCTTACTATCCTGAATTGTGTGATCTTGATTCACTCTGTTATTGGTTTCCTCGTTCTGCCAATGTGTGAATGCCTACTATGTGCAGTAACTGTGCTAAGTGCCACAAATCACAAAGGAACGAGACACAATCCCTTTTCTCCAGTCAAACTGGGTATGAACATAATTCATCATGTAATAAGATCACACTACTATAGCACGAATATATTTTGGTTTGTGTGTGCATACAATATTGTAGAAATGCACAAAAGGAAGTGACCACATTCGCTTGGAAGAGTCTTCATGAAGAAGGTGCCATCTCTCTAGGGTCTTAAAGGATGGGCCCCTTTCCAAGTCTCACGGGAAAAGCACTGGTTCAACAAGAGGGAGAAGAAACCCACAGCATAAAGTCAATGGATCTGGCTAGCTCATACACATCATCCAAACCACTTACAAACAATATGGGGCTGGGGATAGTCTAAACTCTTATTTTTTACAATCAAAGCTCTTCACCATCTGGCTTCTCCCTAACGTTTCTTTTTTTAAAATTTAATTTTCATTGTATTTTTTCCCATTACCATGTAGTCCCCTTATACTCTCGTCTCCCCAGAAATCACCACACTGTTGTCCATGTCCATGAGTCCTTTTCCCTTCTTGCTCAATCCCTCTACTCTCTAACCTATCATTCCCCTGCCCCTCACCTGCCATCCTGCTCTCCATTTATGAGTTAGCAGATGGTACTGCATATATAGCATCCTCGTTGAAAGTGTATTCTAGACTCAAACAAGCCTTGTTAAAATCCTACTCTAAGATTACCAGCAGTGCTACCTTGGGCAAATGACCAGCCTCTCTGAGCCATGCTGTCCTCATATGTAAAATGGGATGATGATATGCCGAATTCATAAGATTCCTGTGCAAGTTCAAAAGATAAGATGTGTAAAATATTTAGCATTTATTAAACACTTATGAAGCCCTCAAAAATATTTGTTATTATAACCAAGACCCCTAACTGTCTGTCCAATATCCATTTCCCTTTCTTTCTTACTGGGCACTTTCTAGGGGAGGGGAAAGCAAGAGAGGGGAGATGGAAGAAAAGAAAAAGAAAGTATCTTAAAAGCAGCTACAGGAAAAAAAGACAGAATTTCTACAATTAAACAATTAGACCAAGAGCTGAATTCACACACACACACACACACACACACACACTAGAAGTCAGATGATTAGGGAAAAATAAATTCAAATAAACAAAAGAAAATAATTTCCGATCTAGAATTTTATATTCTGTGCAAACATCTTTCAAGAATGAAAGCAAAATAAAGATATTTTCAGAAAGACAAAATGCAAGAGAATTTGTCACCGATAAACTGCATTAAGTACTAAAGTGCGCTCTCCTGGAAGAAGGAAGAATCTACCAAATGGAAACTAGGAGACTGGAAAGGCTGAGGGACAATAAAAGGGATAACAGACATAAATTAGTATTGGCTACATAAAACAACAATGAAAATACAAATAGAATAAATAAGAATTAAAGGTGTTCTAAAAGCCCTGCAATATCTGAGAAGATGCACGGGTATTAATTTATAATAGAATTAGAAAAACACATGTTGTAGTTTTCAGAGCATCCACTGAAAGAATAGAAAAAGAAAAATAGAAAGTTAATGTAAGGGGGTTGGAATAATACAAACTTATCAATCCCCCCAAAATTTAACATACTCTGATTTCTCTTCAGATAGTATAAATCTTTTACCTTTTACCAAAAGAATGTAGGAAGTGAAAGAAAAAAAGAAACAAAGAACAGGTGGGCCAAAAAGGAGCAAATAGCAAGACATCAGGAATCAGGAATGAAAACAGGGACCACATCGTTACACATCCTACAGACATTAAAAGATAAAAGGATATTATTTATTAATAACTGTACATCAATAACTAATTTTTTAATGTAACAGAAAATTCTTAGAAAAATACAGTTTATAAAAACTGATTCCAGAAGGAAAAGAAAATTTGAATGGATCTTTGATTGTTAAAATCATTAAATCTATAAGTTGAAAATCTCCCTGAAAGAGAAAAGCCCAGGCCTGGATTGCCTCACTGCTAAATTCTACCAAATATTTAAGGAAGAAACAAAACTAGCGTTAAGCCCTGGCTGGTGTAGCTCAGTGGATTGAGTGCGGGCCTGCGAACCAAACGATGGCGGTTCGATTCCCAGTCAGGGCACATGCCTGGGTTGCAGGCCAGTTCCCAGCAGGGGACACATGTGAGGCAACCATACATTGATAGTTCTCTCCCTCTCTCCTTCCCTTCCCCTCTAAAGATAAATAAATAAAATATTTAAAAAAATAAAAAAAACTAGCGTTAAAACTCATTACAAAACTACATTAATTAACACAATGTGATAATGGTGTAGGAATAGACAACAAATCAATGGAAAAGAATTGAGTCTAGAAAAAGGCCCATGCCTACACAGGCACTTGACATGCGGAAGACTGGACTGCAGACAATTGAAGAAAGGAAGGTATTTTCAAATGAGTGGCTTTAGGCCAACCAGATAACTATATCCACATGGACAAAATATTAAACTTGGTCTTTATCTTATTCCATATGTAATAATCAGTTCCAAGTGAACTGTAGATCTAAGTGTAAGTAAAACAATCTTATAGAATATAATATAGACAAACACCTTCATTGAACTGGGAGTATGAAATTTAAACAAGACATAAGATAAAAAGATAGATCAATTGCTCTAATAAAATTAAGAATTACAGTGGAAAAAGATTTACAGCACATAAATAATGCACACAGGGCTTATAGCCAGACAAACTAGAAAATTTCCAAAGTCAATTTTGTTAACTGGAAAAAGACTACGCGGCACTTCACAAAGAAATAAGGAATGACCACCCTCCAAAAAATTTATAAAAAGATGCAAACCTCTTTAGGCATTAGAAAAATGCAAATCAAAACTACCATGAGGAACAACTACAAACTCATTAGCTTAGCTAGAATTTGACAAACTGAAAATACCAATGTTAACAGGAACTCAAAGCAGGAGAATTCTCATACATTGCAACCACTTAGGACAACCACTTTGGACAACTATTTGGCAGTGTATACTAAATAATACATGTAACACCTAATGGCCCCAAAATTCTACTCTTTCCAACAGAAATGAGCATACTAAGAGTATGAGTAATATTCATTAAATAAAAACATAAGATAAATGAACACCAGCAGTAGATTAGAAGTAATAAATTGAAGCACATCCATACAGTAAGTTACCTGCAATAATGAGAGAACTACTGATACATTCAAAAACATATATGGATCTCTTCAAAGTAGTACTGAACAAAATCAGGCAATTTAAAGGAATACATTGTTGCCTCATTTCTTTTCTATAGGCAAGAGTAGTAGTGGCTACTTTGGGGCAGAGGAAGGGAAAGGTGATTGCGGGAGAGGAGAAATGTCTTAGGGGTTGGTAATGTTCTATTTCTTAACTTAGATGATGGCTATGTAGATGTTTGTCTTGGAAGAATTCCCTGAGGAGCATATTTCTGTTTTAAGCACTTTCCTATATATGTTACATTGCACAATTAAAAAAATAATCAGGATTGTGACACAGATTTATCTATAAAGATATTCTCTATGGCACTATTATAATTTTAAAAGTTGTTCAAAAATGAAATTATCCAAACAAACACAAAATAAATATGTCTTTACAATGGACTATCATTTAAATTCATGTTTTAAAAGAATATTTAATGTCATAAAACCTATTGTTTAGACAATAAAGTGGGCTACAACTTACTATATACAGTATAATCCCATTTTAATAAAATACATGAAAACTATATAAGTGCACACATTCCAAGGAAAAAAACTTGAAACGATATATAGCAGGTCCTCAAATAACGTCATTTCATTCAACATCGTTTCATAATAACATTGATGAGGTGCCATAGGAACTCAGCTCTTGTTTATATCCATGGCCTGTGGTAAAATTGTTTTTTATGCATCATTTCACTTTTAGACATCACTTCACAGAACCTGTGGAAAATGTCAAGTGAGGACTTACTATATGCCAAAATGAGATAAATAATAGGCAATCCTTATTCCTTCGTTTGTATTTTTTAAATTCTTAGGGGTGACATGTGAAAAACTGAAAGGAAAAAATTATTTTTCTAAAGATTCAGAGGCTCTCAAATTTACCCATTAGTCTGGCTTCACTGGGAAGCACATCCTTGAAGCCAAATATTTTTCCTCTGAAGACTGAAGCACTCTTGTGGGAGCGCCAACATGTGGCCTCCAGAGTTAAACATCACGCGATAATATAGCAGGAAATCCTAAGACATCTGCACAGCTCGGAAACGGACTGCCAATGAGAGCCGGATTACGGACCCCCTATCGCCCTTTGAGCATTTCCCTGGAATTAAGAGCGTCACTAACAAGTGACTGGACAATTTTTCACTAACACGTGTCTTACTTCACAAATAAAGATTTAAGCACAGAAAGTTTCCCCCAGCCCCACAGACAACGCCTCGAGTGTCGATTTTCCTGCTCTCCTGTGGTCCTTTTCCTTTTCCCACCCATCAGAGCTCTACCCCTCTTCCAACACCTTCCTAAGCAAGCTTTTTCTTGTTGGGTTTTTTTTTTTTTTTTTCATTTCCCAGGATGTCTTCTATGATCCATCTAACGCCAATCTGCTCCGAAGTCTTCTGGTGTTGCAGGAATCCTGGATAAAGCGACTCCTTTGTCCAGCACAGTGCTGTTACCTGTTCATCAGCATACCTCCATTCTATTCTGCAGTAAAGGGGGGCATCTCCTGTGTGAATGGGCTTTTGGGAAGTGTCCGCTCTGTCACCAGGACCCACTGGTGCTGCTGCTGTCCGAGGTTACAAAGCCAAGGAGAGAAGGAAGCTCTTGGCCCCAAGCCCCAGGATATCAGAGTTGTGACTCAGGAGATAGTGTGATTGGTTCCATTTTCCTGTTTGCACTCCCACTCACCAATGGCAATAAGCAATATGATTTCCATAGGAGAAGGAATATATTTGTGAATAATAATTCCATGTTTAATTCATAAGGCACACCCAGCCAATAATCCACAAAGCGCCAAAATAATCCTCACTTGGCTTCTGCTTCAGCATACCCATTCCACGCTTTAGTTCACCCAGTTTCCAGACCTTTTGTCCTCTACCCAGTTTAACTAATATGCAAACATATTCCCAAACAGCCTCCAAGCAGATTATTACCAACAGACTGGAGAATGACGCAAATGTAGGCCATCTACATAAGTGAAACAAGTTGAGCCAAAAGGGATCATTTATATGGCTTAAATCACGGAGATGGCCCATATCCGCAGGGCTGAATTCACAATTGCCGGCTTCAGCAATGTGGGTGGGTTTAATCTTTGAACTTCAAGATCCCTCCACCCCGACACCCACCCTACACCCCAGTCGCACACACACACAGATGGCAAAGCCAGCACACCTCATTCCCCTCTTCTTTGGTGGCCTCCATTGGGACACAACCTCATTGGCATGCTTAAGAGGACACCAGAGAGAACTCAGCTCCATGTATTTTTTATGAGAAACAAGAGCCCCAGACAAAGGACCTAGAGCAGAGGGAGCTGCCGTCTTAGATTTACTGACTCCACAGCAGAGCGTGGTGAGAAAACAGCATGTGGTGAATGTGAATCTACTGAGCCATTAATCAGAATTCTCCAGTGAGGGGCTTTTCCCCCAGCCTAATCCAGGCTCGACAGGTGGGTGCTCTTCAATAGCTCCCCAACTCCTAAGCCCCACCAGCTTTTCATGACCACTAATTGTTCCTTTTAACAAGGCCTGCACCTGGAAAACTGTGCCGCGTCTGTCCCTTGGTGAGCATCTTCAACTGCCCGTGTCATCACTAATACAGCTGCCCACTTCCCCATACCCAGTGCCCAAGTTCCCTCCACAACACCCAAGCCAAGGGGTGAGCCACAGACACAAGGAGCTTCTTGGTCAGTTTTGACTCAGCTGTATCCTTCAGTGTTTTGTCCCCCTTTGATCAAATCTGCCACTATTAAGAATAGAGAAGACTCAGAAAAGGACTCATTATTACCGTGAGCATTTGCTGTGCCATTGTGAGTGAGTCATATTCTCCCTGGGTCTGTTTTCTTGTTTGTGAGTGCAGAGGACTGAAACTAGATGACCTCTGTGGTCCTGCTGGGCTCCCTAGGAGGTCTACTTATCATAACCTGCTAAATGCTCCCATATCATCCCAACTTCTTCCCACCCCACCAGAGGTAGGGGGTCAGTGTCCTGGGTCTCTCATTTTTACGATCAGTCTGGAGGAGAGACTAGTGCAGATGAGATTTTAGAACTCACCAGACTTTGCAGCTGGTAGAGAACTCAAATAATCCACTGCCCAAATGCCATGCCTTGAAGCAGGTAAGGCAGTGTTATCCCCAAGGTGTAGACAGGAAAACTGTAATCCAGAAAGGCTGCATGACATGCACAAGGCTCCCAGCTGTCCTAACAGGTGGTACCAAGGGTACTCGGCTTCCTCCCAATGATCTCCCCCAACATCACCACAATTGTTATGAAAAGGCATTATTTCCGATGTGAGTCAAAGCTTTAAGTGGAACTGCTAAATACAAAATCAATTATTTGCAGAAGCAAATCATAGCTATAGCCCCTTAATATTTATATTATTGTTCATGATCAAGAGATGGCAGTAAGAGCTTTGATGTTAAACCCTTTGACAACTAGAAAGCTACAGATAAATGATGTTTTTACTGCCTACAAACTATTTCATGAATCTGGGAATCAGAAACCATGTCAGGGGTATCCACAATTAATGACAAAGAAGTTCCACCCCAACAAACACAGTGCCTGGGGAGCAGCTCTCTGCTCAGTCAACCTACAAGGTAATCTTGACACATTTACATATGTGTTTATAGCTCTGCCAGTGTTTAATAAGAACCCATGGAAGCTGAAGAACTGTTCTATTTATCTGTAACACCATTGCTATAAGTAGCAAAAAGTTTAATTTAATAACTCAAGTGGTTTTTTAAAGTTAAATTTCATCTCCCATTTGTGTGTATAAGAAGCTCTTTTAGGTTGAAATAATTCATTTGAATTATCTAAGCCAAAATGATCATATTTTTCTCACTAATGTACAATTTTCTAGAAATGTGTTCACAGAGAAAAATAATATTCCCAACATGTACTAAAATTCACATTTAAGAATCCCCAAATCCACTTTAGGGGTGATTTTGCTCTTGTAAATGATCAGTCTCGACTCATTTAACCCTCCCACAAAATCCACACAAGCCACCGGAGAATTATTCCTTGGGATTTTAAAGTGTATTAAAACACACTCTGCAGGTGAAAGCGGGGCTTGTTCTGAGTCCAGAGCATCTGAATACCAGCTCCACTTCCCTGGAAGGAGAAGTGGTAGGCAGCCGGGTTCCCCCAGAGAAAGCAGCTCCAGTCCTTGCCCACTGCTGCACTGGTCTGGAGGCAGAGAAGCGTCATATGTCACTGGCAAGACGAAGAGTCATTGGCCAGACCCTGTTATCCTGGCAGGGAGCTGACTGTTCCTTCCAACTGTCCCAAGACTGATTCCACTAGCCACTTAACACTTGGAGTATCTCTTGCCTGACTCAGCCTCCAGATGGCATCCTGAATTACCCATCCAGTTATCAGCCCAGCCATACCAACACCTCTGGCACCCTCTGTAACCTCAGGCAATGAGGGTCCATTGCTGCCTGAGCTTGAATATTTGCCAGAAAAACTGCCTTATCTTAAGCCATCTGGAGTGTCAACCAAGGAGCAGGGAAAAGGAAGAACCATGCCCATAGGACACAAACTAGATAAGAATCTGACATTTTCCTTTGCAATGACTTGACATCCTTGCTTTTGCAAAGGAAAAAGTCACTTTAACCAGCCCAGCGGCCCCTTCCTGCTACAACATGTTCCAGGTACCCATTCACTGACTATTTAAGCATGCCCTGATTCTAATGCACTTACAGGGCATTTATCTTCTTTTAATTCCTTCCACTGCCTGCAGAACTAATGATCCAAAGCAGTAATCCAGTAACAACACTACTGCTCTAAGCCACAGGCTGACTACCTCAGCAAATGTAGGCAAAGGAAAGTATGGACAACTCAGTTCAGCGAAGAAACACCTCATTCTTTTTCAACATTTACCCACCCCCCACATGAATAAGTAAATAAATAAGCAAGCAAACTTGGGGGGAAATAGCATTCTTGTTGCTAGGAGTTAATTAAAATGAAACAGCCAAAGGTCAGCAACAGAAGATAGAAAAGCCTCCATCATTTGAATAATCCATAATAGGTAGACATTCAACAAATGCATAGAGAGTGAAAGATTCAGCAGTGCAGTGGC
This sequence comes from Carollia perspicillata, assembly GCA_004027735.1. Lineage (NCBI taxonomy): Eukaryota > Metazoa > Chordata > Mammalia > Chiroptera > Phyllostomidae > Carollia > Carollia perspicillata. The sequence continues at coordinate 11,065 of PVKM010034125.1, forward strand.
AATGCATGCCTGTTTCTGCAGCCCCACCACCCTTGGGCCAGTGGCATGCGCTCCCCGTTGGGGGAAGAGGGAAGCCTTTGGTCTCTTCCAAACCATTCACCGACATGCAGAACCTCTGAACCTCCAAAGGCAAGAACAGTGGGTGAAGATGTCTATCAAGCATGCTCCCTCTGTTCCGAACATCAGTCATGCTAGACCCCCCCCATCAATTACTCTTTTGTTGACCACCCACATTTAAATCAGCTTTAAAGACATGACAACAAGGTCTGAGATTTGAGGGATGTACCTGACTCTCTCTCCCCTCCAGGGGTGGTGGAATCTCATCAGCAAAACCAATCTTCCCTGGATCACCCATAAAGGCACTAACCTCATCCACGTTTTCAAAAGCGTTGATGACATCATATGGCAAACAGGACAGAAGGTCAATCACAAACCACGTCTTCAGGTAGTTCATGCGGATGAGTTTGGGGTCGGAAATCACCTCCCCAGCTGGTCCAACAAAGGTGGTATGAAAATTCAGCACAATGTCCACCAAAAAGATGACGTCCACGATGCTGTCCACAACCAGCCAGGCCACATTGTTCTGCCTGGTTTTAAAGGAGACGTTGTAAGGGACCAAGATGGCTGTGTAGAAGGTTAAGATCAAGATGATCCAATCCCACGTGGTTTTAAAAACACAGTAATGTAAGATGATGTGAGGGGGAGTCTTTGGTGCCTCTTGCTTGTACTGGGGAAGAATGTCCGAGCCCAGCTGCAGGACCTGTACAGAAAAACATGGCCAAGAGAGAACTAAGTTAGGGTTTAAGGGCAAGCACCTGTCACTGAAAAATCATCATGATGCCCCAGATACATCATTAGGTGCAAGAACAGGTACTGCAGGAGTATGGGAGAAGAGAGGTGAACATCATATTAAATCACAGTAAAACAATTACAAACTATTATGCAGCTTACTGTGTGCCAGGCACTGTAATAAATACTTCATATACATTTATTATCTCAATTCTAAATACAACCTCATTTTATTAGCCAGTTATTACTCTATGTGACAAGTAAGAAACTGAGCCTCAAGAGAATTAAATAACTTTACTTAACACATATTTATTGTTCTGTGCCAGCGACTATTCTAGACGTGGGACATAGAGTCATGAAGGAAGCAGCGCAATTCCTGCCCTTGGGAAGCTTGGTCTAGTGGACAAATTAAGATAATTTCAAATTGTGATAAGAGCTAAATAAGAAGTGGCATGAGACACACAGTGATTTGATAGAATGTGACTTCAGGATTAGGGGAGGGAGAGTGTTTGAACTAAAATCTGAATAACAACAAGGAACCAGCCATTCAAACTTGTACGGGAAAATTATTCTAGTCAGAAAGCATAACTGGCATAATGAATCCAAGGTAGGGCAAGCTTGATATTTGCAGTAGAAGAAGGAAGTCTGACATGACAGAAGCACAGTAAATGAGGGAAGAAAGGATGCTAAATGGGTCCAGAGGGGAAGCAGAAACGAAACCATGCGTGACCCAGTGGACCATGGGGAGATGCTGGATCTTATTCTCAGTACATCTCAGTATAACTGGAGGGTTTTAAGCAAGAGAATAATTTGATGCATATTTATGAAAGATCACCCTGGCTGCTGCATAGATAATGAATTGAGGCAGAGGATTAGAGGGTAGGACAGAATCAGGAAACTTATTACAATGCCCTGAGAAAAAGATGAGGTGATGGAGGAAAGCAGTCCAATTTTGGATATATTCTTGAAGTAAACCAACTGAATTTGCTGATGGCTAAAAATGAAGAAAATAGAGCAACAACTGGTACCCACTACTTTAGTCCAACCCTCCCCTCCACAAGCATGGTAATTGGCCCAGAGTAGGCAATACAGGACTATTTTTAAGTGAATAAATGAACTCCAAGGTCATACAGCTAAAAAAGATGGAACCAGGATCCCAAATTAGGTCCAGCTGGATTAAAACACATGCTGTTCCACATCAAAGTTACATTTCCCCAAATAACAGGTTTTTAATGAAGCAGATTCAGTGAAGGAAGAAGTTTAGAGAAGCCTGGTTCTAAAAGAGTATCACAAATGGGTTTCACTTCAACAGTCAAAGGCGAAACGCCATGTTTTAAAGACTAGGCCAAGCTAGAGGGGACCCCCAGCCCAGCCCAGCTGCTCTCCTATGTCCACTTACAGATTTGTACATTTCTTTAGGTGAAACTTCCTCTTGTGTCATGGCAACTCATTTTATTCCTCCTGAGGTTAAAGACCCATTAGTGAATACAAAATAATCTGAACGTCTCTGCTCCCACTACAGTTGGTGCCAGGCCTTGAAAGGTGACCAAGCCTTGGCCAGTGTGGCTCAGTTGATTGGAGTGTCATCCCACAGACTGAAGGGTCAAGGATTTGATTCTAGTCTGAGTAAATGCCTAGGCTGTGCATTTGGGTCTGCACGTGCAAGTAGCAATTGAGTGATATTTCTGTCTGACATCTTCCCTCTCTCCTCCCTTCCTCTCTCTCTAAAATCAATAAGCATGTTCTCAAGTGAGGACTAAAAAAATGACCAAAAAAAAAAGCCAGAAATCCAGAGTATCCAGTGTGTATCTTTGGGTGTGGGAATTTTTTTTTATTCCTCCCACCAATGCACAGAGCTGTTCTAGACTTGGGATTTTAATTACTCTCCCCATGAAAAGAAGATATATAAGAGTGATTAATGAAGCTTAGGCCCTGAGACCTCAGGCAAGAAAAGGGATTGACCTGTAAGAATAAAGCAAATAAAATTAAATGAATGGGATTTCCGCTTCTGAGAAGAGAAGAGTAGACAAACTTCTCCTTAATCCTCCATTTAAGAACAACTAAAAGCTCTGGACATTGTATACAAAACAAACGTGACAAGACTCTGAAGGGTACAGAAAAGAGAGCAAACTAACTAGGAATGATACAGTGGTGAGTCCACTGGTTTTCTTTTTACCTCATATATTCTCAGATTTGAAGGTGAAGAAACCAACACCTGGAAACACCAATAGATGCAGACAAAAAAAAAGTGCCAATAGCAGTTCACTCTCTCTAGTAAGCAGACTAGGAAAGGGGCGATCTCAAAAGACAGAAAACTTTTAGACAATAACCACTTTACTATAGCCAAATACCACACACAAAACATCGTGCCTTACTCCCACCCAGGCCAGCAAAGGCTACTGAGAAGCCTAGATTTCCCCCTTCCTGAAGCTGTAATGAAGCACCCCGCCCTGTTCGCCCCCCTACCCAGGGCACTGACAGAGAAGGCCCAGTAGGGGGCCTGCACTTCCACCTCACCCAGTGGTCATGAGGTGTCCCCCCACCCCCCGCTCCTCATAGTGGGGTCAGAGGAGGCCTAGTGGAGAATCGCGATTTTCACCACTACCCAGAAGTAACAAGGCCACCACCCAGCCAACCCAGGGAGGCATCAGCATAAGCTTAGCAGGGAGCTGGAACTCTCACTCTCACCCAGCAGTAACAAGAGGGAACCCTCTGCAGGTATCAACAGAGGCCGAACTAGAAACCTGGACTTCTACCCCAACCCAGCAGAAATGAGGGAGTGCCTACCCTTTTCTCTGCCATATCTTTATCACAGGAAGACACCTAAAACAAAAGGTTTAAATAAGATCCAGAGGCTCATACATAGTGTCTCAAATACCCAGGTTTCAATTACAAATCGCTCATTATACCAAGAACCAGGAAAATAACAAAGCGATTGAAAAACAGACAATCAATAGATGCCAACACCAAGATGACAAAGATGTCAGAAATATGTAACAAAGATTTCAACATAGCTGTCATAAAAATGCTTGAATGAGCAATTATGGACACACTTGAAACAAGTGAAAAAACAGAAAGTCTGAGCAAAGAAAGAGATGTAAAGATGAACCAAATGAAAATTTCAAAACCAAATAATGCAATAACCAATTTTTAAAATTCAATGGATAGGCTCAACAACTGAATAGAGAGGACAGAGGAAAGAATCAGTGAAGACAAAGCAATAGAAACCATTCAACCTGAACAACAGAGAGAAAATGGCACATTACATATAGATGAGAGGGTTGAGTCATCAAGAAGATGTAGTAATCCTAACATGTGTGTGCACCAAACAGAAGAGCTCCAAACATTGCAAAACAAAACCTAATAGATCTGAAGGAAGAAACAGACAAATTTACACACCCCTCTATCAACCTTTGATAGAACAGCTGGACAGAAATTAGCCATTTAAGAACTCAACGACGCCATCAACCAATATGATTTAATTGACATTTATAACATCCTCCACCCAACAGGAGCAGAATGCACATTCTTTTCAAGTACATGTGGAACATTAGCTATATGTTAGTCCATAAAACAAACCTCAACAAAATTTTTTAAAGATTTTATTTATTTATTTTTAGAGGGAGGGGAAGGGAAGGAGGAAGAGAGGGAGAGAAACATCAGTACATGGTTGCACCCACAACTGAGGACCTGGCATGCCGGGTCCACTGCAACCCAGGCATGTACCCTGATTGGGAATCAAACCAGTGACCCTTTGGTTGGCAAGCTGGCACTCAAATCCTCTGACCCCACCAGCCAGGGCCAAACCTCAACAAATTTTAACAGAACTAA